>JAUCMT010000002.1:9038112-9050754 GCA_032357475.1 Enteromius thamalakanensis | reverse complement strand
TATATTATATTATATTATATTATATTATATTATATTATATTATATTATATTATATTATATTATATTATATTATACAAATAATCTGTGTAAATAATAAATAAATAAAATAAATAAATAAATTAAATTATATTATATTACAGTATATTAAAATATAAAGATGAATCTTAAACTAAAATGAAAAATAGAATGAGTTGCCAAATTGCCAAAACAGAAATTAAAATAGAAATATTTAAATAATAATAATAATAATAACAACAAAATTCAGATTGATAATGCCTGGCATTTATATAAATAGTTACACAATATTATATTATATTTTAAGCTTACTAACCTGCCATCTAACTTTGTTAACCCTAAGTACAGTACTGCCATGTTTTTAAAGATGTACTACTAATATTATGGTATCATTCAATATTATGCTCTATAATTCAATATGGTACTCTTTGTAAAGGTGAAACACATTACTATTTGTTGTGGTGTGGTATTTTAAATCACAAATGAACTTTTGACTTCAGCCACATTCAAGTAGAGCTTCATGATGGTGTCTGGCAAATGTGTAGATAATGAAAAATTACAAATATGTATAGCATAAAACAGAACAGCTCCCTGACCTCGGTCATGCGTCTCCAGCCACAGGGCACATGATCAGGAGACCATCTGCAGCAGATTTACAGATGTTTTTCTCTTCCCCTCTCCTCCAGGCTCTCTCTCCATCCTTAAACCTCTGGATCGTGAGGAACAGGAAAGCTATAACCTCACCATTGTCGCCGAGGATCATGGAATACCCCAGCATTCCACCACTCAGGTTCTGTCTATCCAGGTGATTGATGTGAATGATGAAGCACCATGGTTTGAACGCAGCAATTTTGAAGCCCAAATCAGAGAGAACGAGCCAGCAGGAACAAGCGTGCTGAGGGTCTCAGCCTCAGACCGGGATCACGGTGAGTTGATTAATTCCTGAAATAATCCATGTGTTAAATATACCTTTACTTCTGAAAAGAATCACCTTCATTTCAGGGTATTCCAAGCTTTCGGATGTTCATGACCTGTGTCTAAAAACTTCACCATCTGGTTAAAGCAGTTATGTTGTGTTGTGGTGAGGGCAGTGTGTTTTTTTTAACACTTCCTGTGGAGGGTTTGTGGGACTCATTCTCAGCCCCCTGGGCTCAGTGAGTGAGTATGAAGGAGAGATTGTAAAGACATTCTTCAGGAAGCTTTAATTGAGTAAGCAGGTGCTCGTGCCAAAGCTCGCTGACTTTGCACGCAATCTGGCACCCGTATGTCTTTGGTCCACTCTCTGAACACTTGTGTGGACCACGACTCAGCGGCTGAATCAGCAAAATGAACTGCTAATGAAACCAGTATTAAATCCAAGATGAAAAGGTTTGAACCTGGCCGTTTTATGACATGTTACTTCTGTTTTAATTCAAATCAGGTTGTTCACAAACAGCAACTTCCTGTTCACATTCTAACTGAGAAAAACTGAGGTTTTTGCATAGTATTTACTCTGCACGTACTAATGTATCTACTACATTTGTGCAGTATACAACAGTGCACACTTGAAACAATTGCGTGTGTCCCATAATGCAGTGCATCAGTTCTGATGAGATCTTTTGACATGTATTTAATCTGCCAAAAATTGTTTTAAATAAGAAGTTTAAAAATGTTTAAATAAAATGTAAATAAAATATTTATGTGAAATAGTATTTTAATCATATATTTTATACTTTTTCATTTATTTGTAAAAACTTGATGCCGCTCATATTCAACATATGAGCATGATTATTGATTATATTTCCATTTTTGTTACAGGCACTAATGGGTTGGTGATTTATGGTGGTGTGACAGAAGATGGATTCACAGTAAATCCTGAGACGGGTGTGATATCAGTCACTCAGGTTCTAGATAGAGAACTTAAGGACCACTACACTGTAACAGGTAACATTAGCTCTTAGTTTTTTTAAATAATTTTTATTTGATGTTTTATAATTTAATATATTTAAATTAGTATTTTTAGTAAACTACAGTACACACACACACACACACACACACATATATATATATATATATATATATGTATATAATGTAATATTTTAGTTTTAGTAATTTAGTTATTCAGTTTAAATTTCAGTCTATATATATATAAATATATATATGTACATGTATATTATGCCTAAAATATTTATTAAATATTTAAATATTTATTTTATTTTATTTTTTTAATTTGGATGAATTCAAAATACAGTAACAATTAACAGTAACATCACTGGCTTAAAAAATTGTAACCAAAATAATTGTATTTTTTTGTCTTTGCAATAGTGTATGCCCAAGATGGAGGCATACCCCCTAACTTTGCCAAGGCTAAAGTGCACATCACAGTGCTGGATGTGAATGATAATGCTCCTGCTTTCGGGCGGCAGCATTATAGCCTGGAAGTGCCTGAGAACCAAGATCCTGTGGAGCTGTTCATCCTCAAAGCCACAGACCTGGACACTGGAGAGAGCGGACGGCTGGAATATAAGATCACTGGTAAAATGATCTGGATTTTTAGATTGTTTGTACAGAGGAACATGTAGAAGAACTTCTACAACCAGAGTCTATAACTTAAAACAAGCTGCATTTTGAATTATATGTGGTCCAAGGCACATGTTACTGTTTTTTTTTTCACATTGTAGGCTTGTTTCTTATTAAAAGAAGATTCAGTCTGCTTGATTGTTAACAACTGTTTTGCAATTCTAGCTGGCGACCCAGATGGTGACTTTCAACTTAATGGTTTCTCTGGAGCTCTGTCTACATCAAGACCTCTGGACAGAGAGCGGAAGAACAGTTATTCTTTGAAAGTAGTGGTCCAGGATCACGGCAGCCCCTCTCTGAGCAGCACAGCCACTGTGGAGATATCAGTTCTTGATGTAAATGACAACAGTCCTAAGTTTGGAAGCAGTAGCTACACCATCGATGTCTCAGAAGATGCTGCTGTAGGTTCGGTGGTGTTAGATGCGACAGCCACAGACGTCGATGAGGGCGAAAACGGTCAGATCTTATACTTCCTTAGCCAAGAAGCCAAAGGTGCATTCACAGTAGATCCAGACACAGGGAAGATCACAACCACAGCCCTTCTGGATCGAGAGAAAAGAGCTTCTTATGTCTTTCAAGTGTACGCAGTTGATCTATCACCTGCCGCTCCTCGCAACACCACAGCCCAGGTGACCATTACCATCCTGGACGTCAACGACAATGCACCGTTCTTCATCCAGGACCCGCTGATTATCAACGTGTCCAGTGGAAGTGTGTCCACCCATCAGGTGGTGGCCACCATGAAAGCTGAAGATAAGGACTTTGGAGCCAATGGTTCGGTGTTCTACCGGTTTGCTATGCCAGTCCGAGGATTTGCTATCAACTCACTGACAGGGGAGATCCAGACCACCGAGAAGCTCCAGACCCTGACGCAAACCCAGCGCACCCTCATAGTGGAGGCCATGGACCAGGGCAGTCCTCCCCAGTCTTCTCTAGGAGTGGTGATCGTCTATGTGAAGGAGCAAGATTACAAGGGCATTCGATTCTCTCGAACCGCCAGAGATGTTAGCATACAGGAGAATGCAGCTAAAGGTAGGCAGAAGATTTACAGTAAAAAATGATTTTGCTATTTTTTTTTATTTATTATAAAATTTATATTATTTTTTTCTTTCCAGTCCATTTAATGGAAAAAAGTATTGATAATATTATCATTTTATAAATGAAAATATAAGACATAAATAATGAATATAAATAAAATCAACATCAGAATTATATTACTTCTTTAATATACATTTCTGGTCATTTTGTTATTCCAAAATTGGGAGAAAAATGAAGAAGAAAGAAAATGGTGTAATCATTCATTAGGAAAAAATATTTTTTGCTGACGTTATTACAGTCAAGTGCAAACAAATAAATAAGTAAGTACAATATAAAACATTATTACAATGTGTATAATAAATACTTATTATAAAATATATGCAATATTTTGATATAAAAAGTGAATTAAAAAATATAATAATATTTAAAAAATATTATAAATAAAAATATTTTAGCACATTTATGACAGGGAAAGAAAATAATTTGTAAATAAATAAATAAATAAATAAATATATATTTTTTAATAATAAATACTCATTTATTATTAAAATACTAATACTAAAATATAAAATACTAATACTAAAATATATTGAAATATATTGAAAATAATATATGCAACTTTTGATATTTTTGATAGTAATAATAATTGTACTACGTTTTTACTTAGTTTATTTATTAATATCCTGTTTCAACAGAACACATTTCAAGTTTCTATAAGCAAGTATCAAGTAGTATCAACTTTCATTAAATGACATGCAGACAACCCATCTCGTCATAGTGCATTGCAAAAGTATACAGACCTTTTTTTATTGTTATTATTCCTAAACTAAAAGCTACTCTTTGTGGTATCTTCATTTCAAAGCACTGGCACGAGGCAGTTGAAAGCTTTTGCAATGAACTGCATGATGAAACTTCAGCATTGTATTTCAGCACTCACTGGCACAGTCAGGTTTTTGAAGCGCTGAAAGCCAATCCATTAGTTCAAGTGAGTGTGGCAGGGTAGTATTGAGTTTTTTGGTGTTTTTTTTCCACAGGCTCTGCAGTCGCCCAGGCTCAGGCGCAGCACCCTGACGGCACCCGAGACGGCATCTCTTACAGCATCTTCAGTGGGAACAGATACCATTCCTTCAGCATCAGCTCTAGTACAGGTCAGATGGGAGCCCTGTGAAACCTTGCTTGATTTTGATGACATGCAAGCATAAACTCTATCTAAATAATTTTGCTTAGGTGACTTACTTCACTGCATTGTTGGTGCTTTCATAGGTGAAATCTGGGTACAGAGCTCAAACGGCCTGGATTTTGAGGACACTCCAAGACTCCGTCTAGTGGTGAAGGCTGAAACTACATCCTCAAGCTCCTTCATGGCTGTCAACCTGATTCTTCAGGATGTTAATGACAATCTACCCCGATTCCAGCTGCAGAACTATGTGGCTTATATGCATGAAGCACAGGGCTACGACTTTCCCATCATACAGGCAAGGGGTCTCTTATTTTTTGGTTTTCCTAAACGGTAATTGAAAACATACAGGAAAAAGTATTAAAACAAAAACAGCTTTGTTTTGCCATGCTAGCAGAAGAGTTGATAACATTTACCATTAAAAACAGTATTGTTTTCGTTAACCATATAAAACATGAAATTATTTACCTGTTTTTTCTTCACCTGTTTCTGACTTGACTTCAGTAAGTGTTGGATTTAAACCATGCATGATGTTTTAGCTCCTTGTACAGTTACCAGAAACTTGTATTCAAATTTAGCATCTGGCAAATGTTTTTTTGTACCCTGCCTGTGCTTAATCAGTCTGTGTTCGAATGCATTAGGTTGTGGCTGAGGATGTAGACCAGGGTCAGAATGGTCAGGTGACCTACTCCGTTGAGTCTTCGAGTCAAAGTGGCCTTTTCAAGATTGACCCTCTGACCGGCAGCATCACAACAGCTGCCATTATGGACAGAGAAATCTGGACACAGGCACAGTGAGTGTATATCATGTTTGCTCAGCCAGTGAAGTCATTGCTCTGCAGGTCTTTAATTTCCTTCTGTTCTGTGGAATGTAACTGTCCTCTCCACCGTTATTTAGTTTGTGTGTGTGATGTGTTCAAGCCCTCATAGTTTTTTGACCTCATGTTTTTTGTTTCTAAAATGTTCCCCAACCCCTATAAAGCTGTGTGCTTTTAATTTACTACATTTTTGGTCTGTTAGTGCTTTTGGATTGTTGTACGAAAGCTTTTTGTGAAAATAGAAGACATCTTTTGTTCTCTTTCTCTCAGAAACTGAACAGAAACATGATATATGTTAAGTAATCTAACCATTTCACTTTATTTTATTTGCATCAGGCTGGTGATAAAAGCCACTGATCGTGGCAGCCCCAAACTAGTAGGCACTGCCACCATTACAGTGATTATAGTCGACCTCAATGACAACAGTCCCACCATCCCTGTGCCACGAGAAGTTCGAGTGCCAGAAAGTAAGTGAACTGACTGGTGACCTTGAAAGATATGACATTTAGCATTTTTATTATTGTATATGTTTCTGAATGTTGTCTACTTGCTTACAGACTCACTTATCGGCACTGAAATCACCCTGGTTACTGGAAATGATGTGGATTCTGGCCCAGTTCTGTCTTACTCTTTACAGCTGGATGCTTCATCACAGGGAAAATTTGATATACATCGCTACAACGGCCGTGTGTCTCTAACAGCACCACTAGACTTTGAGGAGAGGACATGGTACACATTGACTATTCGAGCTTCAGATTCAATGCACCAGAGTGAAGCTAATTTGACTGTGTTGGTAGAGGACATAAATGATAATGCACCAACATTTACACAAGACCTATATCAGGTGATTGTTTTCTTTCTTCCATTTAAAGTCTTTTTTATTTATCAGCTGCATTGTTCTCTATAAAATTATTGTTAGAAGTTAATGGATTAGGATGCTAAAAACGCATGCGTTTATTCCAGAATAAATATACATGCACTCATTCACACCAGAATAACGTATTCTGTTGTCATTACGTATTCAGCAGATGCTTTTATTCAAAATGACATCACTGTGGATACAGGAAAAAGCATGCCAAGTAACAGCTGCTTTGTTGCTTTTGGTTTCCAGGTAACACTTCCAGAACATTCTCCATCAGGCAGTCCAGTTATCACAGTAACTGCAACAGATCGAGATTCAGGAGAAAATGGAAAGGTCACTTATCGATTGGTGTCTTCAACGAAGGACGGGTTTTACATTGATCCTAAAAATGGTATAAGCCCAGTGTTTACACTAAGCATGTTGATGTGGCTATTTATACAATTAAAAGACTGTATATGCTACAGTATTTGTGTAAATAGTGGTACTCTAGATAATTTTGCACAAAGTATAAGTAGCAACAAACATCTTGTTTATAATAAGTATAATTAGTAGTAGATGCTATTTACATAAAGTGGTATGTGGAGTTAATGAAAATCACCTCTACAAGGTCAGCTGCACTTAGTTTAAATAGCCACTGCCTCTAGTGTTACCATATAGTTTATATTTAAAGCATAAACATTGTGGTAAAAGCACTTCTCATATCTTTACAGGTACCCTTTTCATCAGACAGAAAGCTGAATTTGACCCGGAGCAGCCTTCTGTGAGTGTAGTCATTGAAGCTCGTGATAGAGGGTCTCCACCACTGTCTTCTTCTGCTACGGTTCAAGTTCAGCTGGTAGACGTCAATGATAATGCCCCCATATTCCACCAGTTGGAGTACAAAGCCACAGTGTCTGAGGACCAGTTACCTGGAGCCACCATTCTAACATTAGAGGCAGTAGATGGAGACTTATCTCAGGAAAACTCTGGTTTTGATTTTGCAATTGCCAGTGGGAATGTTGGAAATGCTTTCCAGATTGAGAGTAGCGTTCGTTTCATAGAGGGCCATGGCTTCCAGACGGTAGGAACCCTGATTCTAGCAGAGCGACTGGATTTTGAGGCATTGACACGCTATAATCTCACCATCGCAGTCTCGGATCGTGGTGTTCCCCAACGCAGCTCCAGTGTACCAGCCATCATCACGGTCACTGATGTGAATGACAACCCTCCTGTCTTTGGCAGATCTGAGTACATAGTGTCTTTGAGTGAAGGGGCAGCTGCTGGTACAGAAATCTTACGTGTGACTGCAACTGATCCGGATTCAGCTCCTTATGCAGAGGTGCAGTACAGCATCAGCTCTGGAGATGAGAAGAAACTCTTTTCTGTGGATCAGTGGACTGGGGCACTGAGGCTTCAAAGACCTTTGGACAGAGAGAGCCGAACTTCTCATGTGGTTATACTACAAGCCGCAGATGGTCTTGGTCATTTTGCCTTGGCTCCTATTAGTGTAGAGGTAAAGGACATCAATGACAACAGACCTTACTTTCCCATTGCTACATTAACAGCCAGTATTCGTGAGAACCAGCCACCAAACTCTGCTGTTACTGTATTACATGCAATCGATTATGATACTGGAGTTTATGGACAGCTGAAGTACTATTTGATGGACCATGCTGGCCTAGGAAAAGACCTCTTCTTGGTGGATCCAAACTCAGGAGAAGTTCGAACCAGGCAGATTTTTGATTTTGAGAAGGTCAACTCATTTAACTTCATTGCGTTGGCTGTGGATGCAGGCAACAACTCGGCTACTGTCACAGTGCAGGTCTACGTAACAGGAGAGGATGAATATGACCCAGTTTTTACCACTTCAGACTTGTCCTTTGAGGTACCAGAGGGAGCCAAGAAAAGTCAGAGCATTGGGCAAGTACAGGCCAAAGATGAGGATGGTGGGGTGGATGGGATTGTACTCTACTCCTTCCCCAATTCCTCTCCCTACTTTGATGTGAATAAGACCACCGGTGTAATCTACCTAAAAATGGACAACTCAGGTAGCTCAAGCGGAGGGAGTCGTTCAAAGAGGGAAACTCGGCTAATGACTATGGATGTGACTGCCCATAGCCCTCTTGACACCTCAAGAATAGCTTCCGCTCAGGTCACCATTGACGTTACAAACACATCCTTTGGTCTTGCAACAGACTTTAACATTCTCCTTGTGAGCATAATTGCTGCCTCTCTTGGAGTAATAGTCTTGTTAGTCATAATTGCTGTGGCCCTTTATCTGGTAAGATCAAAGCGCAAGAAGAAAGGACAAGACACTGGGAATAGTACCGTATCTTCAGGCACAGCATTGCAGAAGTTGGATGAGTCTAAACCGGCAGGGGCCGACAGGATTTATCATCAGACACTTCCTGGATACTCAGGTGATGAGGAAGGAACTGGTGGAGGCTCCTATACTCGAGGAGGATCCCTAGATCCTTCTCACTCCAGTGGACGGGGATCCGCCGAAGCAGCAGAGGATGACGAAATCCGTATGATCAATGAGTATCCAAGAGTTGCAAGCATCACCTCCTCAATGCAAGAGCACATTTCCGCAAGGGGCCCTGATTCAGGTATCCAACAGGATGCAGACCAACTCTCTGATATTTCTTGTGAACCTGGACCACTTGATGCAAGCCAGTGGTTCAAAACTAAGAAACTTGGGAGCATCAGTGGGAGCCTCAGTGGTACCCTACTCTCTGGTCAGCTCCCAGTCTACAGAGATGAAGGTGGGGGCTACCTTGGAGTAGGCCGTGGGTTAAATATTTCCCACCCGAAAGATTACACTTTCCCTGAGGATGGAAAACCCTCAGTTGATGGCTCCCTCACAGCCATAGTGGCAAGTGATGAGGAACTGCGAGGCAGCTACAACTGGGACTACCTTCTCAACTGGTGCCCTCAGTTCCAACCCTTAGCCAGTGTCTTTACAGAGATTGCCAGGCTAAAAGATGAGAGCTTACCTCCCAACAATCCACGCAGACCCTTCCAACCCAAAGTTAAGACAGATCCCAAGCCAAGAATTGACCCTCCACCTCTCATTACCTCAGTGGCTCATCCAGGAGCCAAATCTGTCCCTCCTAAACCCGCCTTATCTCGGACGTTCCACCACTTAGCATCTCTAAGACGTTCACCTATAAGCCACGAGGGCTCCATCTCCTCAGCAGCCATGTCTCCCAGTTTCTCCCCTTCACTATCCCCACTTGCTGCAAGGTCCCCAGCTGTCTCCCCCTTTGGTGTCACTCAAGGTCCCTCAGCCTCCATCATCAGCACCACAGAGCACTCTCTGGAGAACAGTGATGACGCTGAGATGAGGATTTAATGCTACATCGTGCTCTATTTTGTGGAGGCCATTTTGTCTTTTGATAAGACATATTAGTCGCTCCTAGCAATGTTGCATACCTAAAAAAAGGCAGTCGCTCAGCCATAATGGTGACGCAGGTGTCTGGTAACTGAAAGGGTAAAAACAATGTGTGCCTACATTACCCTTCTTCAGAGCCACCGCAGTGTTGATGTGAAGAGTTGTTTGTTGCTTTGTTTTGTCTCACTGGCTGGCCAGGGAGGCAAGATGTTGACTGCTCCTTTTGTTTGTTTCTTTTTATATTGATGACTCAAACAGCTTTGAAACTCCAGTGTTGTAAGTCCATCCAAAGTAGCTGCTATTGTCAAACTTTTTAGGCTGCAATGAGAATTTTGTAGAAACTTAAACTGATGTCATTCTGTATGTTTGTTTATGACTGGGAGATGTTTAAATTTTTTCTTTCTTTTTTTTTACAATGCTAATTAGTTTAATTTACATTTTTTTTTAATGAAGGACTTGCCATTGTTTTTATTGAAGACGTTCTTACAAGTGACATTCTTTGTATGTATATTTATATGTATGCTAGCCATAATAAGTGTATTATCATTGTATAGTGTCTAGGATCACCATACTGTGCGGTTGTGAAATTTTGTGACACTTGTAATGTGAATGATTGGAAGATTGTTGTATTTTATTATTTATAAACAGAAAGGCTGAAAGTGTTGAAACTTCCCATGTTGCATACAGTAGTGTTGTAGTATAGGCCTTTTTGAAGTTGTATTGTCCCTTGCCCTTTGAACTAGATTGTTAGCATCTTAGCTAATTTATTGTAAAAAGAAAAGAAGAAAAAACAGGGCCATCCTTTTTTCAGCTCACCTGGACCTTTCAGGAAATTGGTGAAACCTCAAAGACTCTTCTCTTTGTAAATAGTTTCTTACAAACCTGCAGCTCTCTCACACTGTTTCTGTGCTGCTTTTTCTGACAATAAAAAAGTTTTGTATTGTCCACGTAACCTATAGTTGGATTATTGATCAATTTAGCTCATTATCTGGGATGCAGAATCTCTAGGAAATGGACCTTCTTTTGTAATGGCAGTGAATGTTTTCTGTGAAGAAACTTCAAAAGTGCCCTGAATGTTTTTCCGCTTTCAATCTCCTCTGTGGAAATGATTTAAGCGTTTGAATGAACTTCCAGAGCTGTTTTGCTACCTCTGGTGCACGCCTGATACCGCCACTGCCTCACGAGTTTAGCACCCAGAAAAGATGCAAGGAAAAGGGGGGACCTAGCGTTTTTGAAGACTGTCTCAATTGTCTCAGTCTGGAAAACATCACTTTCCAAGATGACTCCCTGCATTCCGGCAACAGTACAGTTTAAGTCATCTGTACATATTTAAACATTAAATTCCTACTGATTTCTTTCGTCAAACCTGCGTCTTCTGTCTTCCTTTAAATCAAAATGTGGATGGGGAGTTACGAAGTAGCTGAAGCATATCGAAAGGCCAATCATCTGGCTTTTAGAAAAAGGGAAGCAGGAGAGGTCAGAGTCAAATTTGTCCTTCATTAAAAAGCGATTTGAGAAAATACAGTATGTTCCAAAGACCTAGAGTAGAGCCGGGCCTCAGGCTGTGTTTAGCCAGAGACAGGGTGTGTCCATTCTCAGATCAGTTGCAGTCATGAAGAAACATTTCCTAAAATTCAATTTGTCCATACAAAATGAAAATAAGATGGATATTTATACTTACACAGCATACGAATAAACTGAATCGAATAGCTATGACTGATTATAGTTGCTATAGTTCTGCTGTATACTGTATGGCATTTTAACCTGTCACCGAGGCAGTACAAAAAATATACCTTTGTATATTAAATATTAGCACCTTTCAAGGGTACTGCACCAGTAACAAGCTGTTGTACTGTAGACTAAAGAAACTGTTTTTTCAGACATGAAACTGAAATGCTCTCAAATTTTGTCTTTGTTTCTACCGTACTGAGGTTTTTGATCCCCTGCTGTGAAGTTGGTGTTGGCAGAGATTCAGCTCTCCTCCATCTCCGTGCTATGCGTGTCTAACTGATTTACACCATCCCAGATATCACGAAGAAACAACAGTCTCACTCGCTTGCACAGTCAGTGTCTTATAAACACTGCTATGAGTTGTGTGACCTGATATTACTTTCAAGATGAGAGTTACCTCCGGCTTTAGGCATAGTGTTATCAAGATCTGTTATCAAGTAGTTACTACACAGATTGTACATTTTACTGCTTTCTGCTGTTTTACATCAGGTTGTTTATTTCTATTTGCCACATTTCACATTCTCATTGATTCCACGTGGAGATGTTCATCTACATATTGTCATTTAACCTTTAGTATACAGTTAATGCCTTTTTAATTCAGTATTAATTATTATAAATATCATAATCTGAATTTTTCATTTAGCTTTTCTTTATAAGGGTTTATCAAGAACCCTGTTTTGGCATGTGCATTTTTTGAACGATCAAAACACCCCTGTGAGGGGCCTGTGAGGACAGAGGATGGAGTGGATGTCTGTGCTATCTTGTATCTTGCTAGTTTCAGCTCATGAGAAAATCATGGGAAACAAATACAGCTCATATTTGCATTTCACAGACCTTAGTAGCCAAAAAATCTAAAAAATAGTTCTGCTTGTAAGAAAATATTTTTAGACCATTTTAGTAAGTCATTATTTAAGCAAAAGGCTGCTGAATGATTTGGGGCAATCTCTGGTATGTCTTCCCATTTTTCCCATAATTTACTGCCAATGTTGTGGTACACCAACACAGTCTCACGAGCAATTCGTACATATTCGTACGAGGTGCCAAATTTGTGCCAATTCGTACTAATTCGT
>JAUCMT010000002.1:9019653-9038012 GCA_032357475.1 Enteromius thamalakanensis | reverse complement strand
CAATCTCTGGTATGTCTTCCCATTTTTCCCATAATTTACTGCCAATGTTGTGGTACACACTATTTTTTTAAACAGTATTTTTAATTTTATTTTTTACTACTTATACATACTTGATTATTATTCTTATTAAATATATATTTATTAAATATCATTTTGTATCTCTGCAGCTGAAAGGGGTTTATCAGGTCATCATGCATATGTCAAGGTTTTCCCATTGAAGATTATAGATAAGAAAAATTGTGAACATTCAACAGACAGGTCAGCTTGCATTCCACTGTGACACCGTCCTCAGAAAGATACATATTGTGCTTGTGAGTCCAAGAGTAAACCTCTGGTTTTGATATTAAACCGCAATGTTTTTTGATTAATAACATGAGATAAATTTGAATGTGATTAGTGGGCAGTTTATGCATTTTTAAGATTTATCATTTCTTAAATGCTTTGGTGGAAAAACAAGGGAAGTCTCCATAGCACCATTCAAGTTGAAAATACACTTCAAAGAAAGATCCCGCAGTCTTACTTGGCCATTAAAACAAGTCTGCTATTCCCATTAGGTCTGTAGTAAATTGTAATGATCCCTGCATTCCTTACGGAAAGAAAAAAAATCACGTTTATCTTTCATTGATTAGAATTGCTCTGCAAAGTCAAAATTGCTTAGGTAGAATAGAAACCAAATGGTAAATGTCTCTATGAAATTTGAGTTATGCCAAATGTATATTTTGAATTACAGGACCGTCGTTTTGGCTCCTAGATCTTATCATCCTGAGATGCTATAAATTGTTCTTGTAAAGTGGATCTGTTAATTAAGAGCAGATCTGGCTCAAGCAGAGGGGAGGTTGCTGCATTTTCCTAAATCAACCTCCTCTGTCTTTAATTTTATTAGAGCTGACTGAAAGTCACCCTCAAAATCTGTCCAAATCAGCGGAGACTGCTCAAATTCAGTCCACGAGACTGTGTGGTGCTACCTTTGCACTTTATTTAACACCAGAAATGTTGCTTTGCACTTATAGCATGTAATCTATCCATTCCTGTCTTACTGATTGAGGTACGTGATGTCTTCAGTTGCATTGCTCTTATTGCGTGACTGATATGCCAGGTTTGTATTTGCTTTCTTGATTAATTTAAGACGCCTTCCTTCATCCTATTCACCAACCTGGAAACCCACCAAACTAAATATTATTTAATATGGTAATGGTCATGAAATGCACACATTTTCCATAGGTTTACTTGGTAGATACGTCAAAGTGAGGATTTTCCTATTTTGAGAACAAGAGAAATGGAAGAGGACTGAGACAGGTTATATCAACTTTATAAAGCAACTGTTGTTTTTTTGCTTCAGAAATTCATGCTCGGTTTCACTGTGTTGTTTGTTTAAATGTAAAATTAGATTAGAACAACAGTGATGTAAGCAGTGCTTCCTCATATAGAAGGAGATGGTTGCTGTCTTTCAGCGGTTGTGATCAATGGCGCTAACTGAGAAGAGCTGGTGCCGAGTGCCCTCTCTCAGGATCTGTGCATGAACCGGAGCTGAACGCGGAGGTGGACAAAACTATACCAGACACGGCTGATAGATCCCATCAACAGCTCCTGATTTATGATAGTCCGGGGCTTGAGAGAGAATGAAAGAGATGGAATGAGAGAAAGAAATAGTTACAGAAGTAAAATATAGTTTGACTCTGGCTTGGATTAAAGTCAAAATTGTTAGAGCTATTATGATTTTAACTACGATACAACCTAAAGAAAATTAGCATAATTACTGTAGACAAATAGGCTTTGGTATTGAGGGTAGGACAATCTCATTAAAGATAGCATTTGATTGGACAAAAAATCTTTGTGGTGCAGGATGAGTGAATATTTTTGCTCAGTTTAAACGTCATGCAATGTCTGCTAAAAGATATTAGAATTCAAATTTTGTCATCATTTACTCACTCTTGTGTTGTCCTAAACCTGTATAAGTTTCTTTCTTATGTTGAACACACATAAGTCATTTTGAAGAATTGTAAAAAAGCAAGGTTGATCCGGGTCCATTCGTTATATGAATAACGAAATTTTTTTTCATTTGTTCAAAAAGAGCAAAAAACTGATTTTGGCTCAACTATTTCAGGACTCTTTGATGAACAGAAAGTTCAAACAACAGCATTCAATTAAAATCCAAATCTTTTGTAAAATTATAAATGTCTTTCCTTTGCCTTTTTATCACTTTAACACTTTCTTGCTGAATAAAAGTGTTAATGTCTTGCCTTTTAGCATAAGAAGACACCAGTTCAGTCTGTGTGACACGCTGCTGTCAATCATTTATTGTAGGAGTGGCCTCTGTCGGTGTGACGCCGGCATGCATTTGAGAATGGCTTGATTTCAGAAGGGGCAACTTATTTTTATTGAATCAAAAGAAAACTACCTGTGGATCTTTATTATTGTAGGGTGGCACACACTCTCAACACACATTTCAGTGCAAACAGCTTGAAAAAGTGCATGTGCCGCCGTATGACCCCTTTAATACAACCCAAAACCACATTGTCCCTGTTTAGTGTCTTTTCTGTCTCTGGTCTTTCATTACAACTTTCCATTTCTGCTGGTTAAAATCAAGGGAGAAGACTGAACGGTTGAATCAGTTATAGGTTAGAGTCACAGTGATTCTGATTTTCCACTCAGTTGCTGAGTCACTGCAGGTCTGTATTAACACTGAATCACAAGCCTGCATCTTTAACTCATAATTGCCTCTGTTCCCGAGGGCTCGCACATCTCCTGGGGTGTCTAGTGGAGATACACCCGAGAAAAGCATGGAAAAAGTAGGATGCTGTGGTTTGGCTCTGGCAAGTATTTCATTTATATATAATTTTGTTATTAAAAAAGCACCATTCAGATTTTTTGTTGCTGCTTTGTGGAATTAAATAACTCAGCTGTTGTTTTGGATGCAGAGATGTTGAGTAACAAATGAAGATGATTAATGGACATGCTGAAAGCAACATGCTGTCAACGTCTTTGTGTTGTAATGTGACTGTTCATAAACAGTTCCCTCCACAGCTCTGACAGATTTTTTCCATTCAAGTGAATAAATTACAGAATTTAGAGTCGAGGAGAAGGATGGATTGTCTAATGAGCCAAACAGTGTGTGACAGTAACACTATCCCACCTGGTTCTGATTTGTCCATCCTTTCTAAATTATCCAGCATTGAAAAATACCTAAACACTTTCTAAAAGCTGAATGTAAGCTAAGACACAGAAGTTCTTACATCAAGATGAAAAAAAAAGCTAATTCAGATATTATCCTCAATGTGGAGAAAAAGAACAAGATTAGTAATCACAGTTAAAAAGGCTCTATATATGGGTAAAACCTCCTCTTTTGTGTGGCCTACATCTACATCAACAGCAGGAAACAGACTCCATCCATAACTTCTGCAAAGAGCTGCTTCCATTATCAGGGCCTCCTGTTGCCCTTCTTTTTTTCTAGCTCTCCCCTTGACAAGACCCATGCTTACTTTAGTGTGCAAAAATCTGTTAGGAATAAGATTTTTCATTTCTTCCCCCCTCTCTCTATTTGTATTCTACAACATTGCAAATAAAATGGAAATATCATCTCCATTATGTGGAAACAACAATGAAGTAAGAAGCAAGCTCACAACAGAACAAAATTAAAAAAGCAAAAATAAACTCACAATACAAAGACATTAATCCACAACAAAACGGAAATGCTATCTGACCACTAGGGGACAGTTGGTCTGCAGAAACAGCTATTGTGGACATGTCATGAGTATTCGCAGGTGGTCTGTACTAGCCTGGCTTCCGCGATTATTAAGCTCATAGGAGCTTAGTCTGGCGAAGCTTCCTTACTACCCACCTTCTGGGAGGCGGGCTTAACCTGCGTCCATCAGATCTGTATACTACTGGTCGAATCTACAGCCAATCAGACCAGTCATTCCGATGATGTACAGTATAAATGCGTAGTGACAGAACCTGAAGCAACCGTAACCAATTCCGGTCTGGAGTATGACGAAACTCTTTACGGCAATTCCGTGTATATATAATTAAATAAATCTATATATATATAAAGTTAACATTTTGCAATCAGCATCTGACTTTACAAAACAAATTAAATGTAAAAAAATCCATCATTAGAAGATGTCGTAAAAAGTTAACGGTGACAGGAAGCGGAAGCATGCGCGCGCGGGTTTCAGGTACGGATCGGGAAGTGACAGTGAGTTTATGTTTGCTTTTTTAATTGCGCTCTACTGTTGTGCACTACTGGGCCACCATACATAGTCGACGGCAAAATTGAAATTGAAAATATGAAGACTTCTATCTTCCAAAAGGTATATGAGTTTGTTTGGGAGCTGTCAGAATCAGAGTCTAAAAAGCTGATAAACATATCTTAATAACACACAAAACTCTTGGTTTCCTCTCACTTTTGGATGCAATATGTTTATTATAATTTCACGCTACTAAAGGGAGACATTTTGTACTGCAGTCAGTGCAAATCAAACTAATGGTATGTACTCAGGAGATTTAGATTTAGCAATAAGACAAATGAGGTGGAAACCACAGACTTAACAGCTACTAAATTTGAGTTTAAAGTCTGTTGAAATACTTGACTCAGATGTAAGTGTCAACAAGTAAAATCCAGAGCTAATATTTTTTAAAATGTATATATTAGTAATATAACAAAATATAAAAATGTATAACACCTCAGAATTACAATTCCTATGTATTTATCTGTCTGTCTGTTTTCTTATGTGTCAGAGATCAGAGCCTAAACGCCTCTTCAGCCATGACACCGAGCCAGAACTGTTTGGACACTGTTAGGATCTTAATGCTCACATACACACTGACACAAAGCTTGGAGTGAATTCCAATGCGCTGCATTTTAAAGCTCCCCTTTAAACTCTCAAAACGAATAGCAGATAAATCCAACTGAGCAATGTTTTGTGAGAACACTCAAGTGAAAAATTGTGCATCGGCATCCATCTTAAATCTGTGGTTTCAATGTCCCAGATCTAATTCTCTCCATGCATTATTTTATAACATTTTATTTTATAACACTGTAGAGAAAATGACGTCGAATCTAAACTGGTTTTCCAATAAAATCATTACAACATTGCTATGTTTTGTGCAGGTGACATGTCCTGCATCTTAGACTGTTTTAACCATTCTTTTATAATAATTATGCATGCACCTTTTATGACTATTAATTAAGAGACTAAAAAAACGAATTAATGATTGTGATCAAAAACAAATGCATACACTACCAACAAAAAGTCGATCATTGATCAGCAAAGAATTAGGATTTGGTTATGGATCTGGGTTGTGGAGCTTTGAAGTCGGCTTAGAGTAGCTCAAGAGCCACATACTTCAAATGGAAAGTATTCTAGACTAGTACCATCTGCTTTCACTTTAGAGTCCAATTCCACACCTAAATAAAGATCCCTCTTGAACACTTTTATTGCCCTCCAACCCCCTCTTGTTACGTGTTTCTTTTCCTTTTCTTCCTTTACCTCTGGCTATATCGCGGCAGGCAGACTGATGTGAGCGCTCACCTCTCTCTTCCACTGACACGGATATAAAACCTGCCCTGTGTCAGATCCTATCATTCCTGTGAAACATCAGGTTTGTTTTTTATTGGTGTGTGAATGCTCTGGATTGATTCGCTTTTCCTGTTACTCATTGGATTCAGTAGATTCGTTTGTGTTCCAGTGTTTTATCTAAGACAGGTCCTGACTTAACAGCTTCGATATAAAAAAAATAAATAAATCAGGTCCTAAGGGGAGGATAGGAGCAAATAATACCGGTGGAAGTTCAAAGGTAGTTGATTGGCTAGAAGAGTTTGAAACAACAACAAAAAAAGCTTGGAAACTTTTAAAGAAATAACTTTTACGGAAACATTTGTAAATGCTATAAAGCCTGTTGTTAAAAAACAATTGGCTGTGTATTAATTGCATATAGACTTCTATGCTTTATAAATATATATATTTTGCACCACAATTGATTTAACTGAATCAAATTTTCAAACATCTTTATGAAACAGAAATTGGGAAATGGCAGATCTGGACTAAACATTGCTCACGTGATGTTTTGGAGTGCACACAAAATGCCAGGATCTGCAGCATTTACTCACTTCATAGAGAATAATAACCTTTCAGCAGATCATTTGTAAATATGTTAATTGGCATCATGTCATCTTGACATCTCTTAAGGCTATAGGCTATGTCCAGACCGCTGGCTTGTGCTTTGGCAGCTCCTATATGTTCTTACTTGCTTCCACTGCTTTCTCCCCATTATTATAAGACCCTTGGCCTGAGATCCACAGAGAGGGGGAAACATGGTTACATATGATTAAAATAATCTGAATTCTTCAGTTTATTCAACCAGAAGCACTTAATGTACAGTATGTTATTTTACTACCTTGCAAGCTCTGATATTTATTTGCAAATTAAAATATTAATGAATTTAATGGACACTGGTCCACCTCTGCCTCCCAAAGCAGCCCTAGTTATGGCACTCCTGGGACATGATGTTGAGAGATGAAGTGGCCTAAACATGAATAAACTATGAGCAGAAAACCTCTTATTTTCCTCAAGGTGATGCTTTACCTTTTCATGGCACCAGTGGTTCTTCTATTTAGAAGTGGGTGATTTATTTATCCAAAAATGTATTTATTTGTCCATTTGGACCTTTTGTGAAATTGATTTCCCCCAAAAGAGTACTGGATTTGACCTGTCTAGTGGTTCCAGGCAAACCTCCTCTACACTATCACAGATCAGGTTTCTGGAGAGATCAGACTAGGCATTATGCTCGGGAAGACGCAAGAGACTTTATCAAGAGCCTTACCAATTTGATCAGCCTGCACATATAATAAACCTTGACAGGAGGAAGAGATGACTCTGTGTTGGGATGAATAGGGAGTTCAGCACATTATAGCATGGGGTGATGGGGTTTAGTACTGAACTGTACTGTGGAAAAAATCCGGTTCTGGATCTAAAGGTTGCCGGGAAAGGTAAAGCCAAAAAATATGCGCTGACTTTTGCAGTCACGCAATCTAACATAAAAAGACTTCACCTAGCTTATTTTGAACTGTGTAATTTTATCCAAGTGCAAGTCATGCACCTTGGCTTTTTTATCCACTAATAGTCATCAATGCAAAAAAGCATGATTCAGCTCCAGGGAAATAAAGTCCATCTGTTTGGTCACAAGACATCAGAGATGTAGTGTGAATCACTGACATGTTGCATGCTTTGATTTCATTTTCTCATGCTGCTGCGTGCCAAACAGCCCCTTGTTTTTCAGCTGACACACAGGAAAGGGTTACTGACTTCCCAAAAGTGATGCGATTCTAGTCTGGCAGAGTACAGTGTGCAGCAAAAATAGCTTTGTACAAACACAACAATGACTTTTGTTCAAAACAAAGTAGAGACTAGAGTAATGCCCCAATCATTATAGTGGTAAAAGATTTCTGGCCCAACAGTTCAGTGATGTTTTACAGTAACGGAGGAAACAGAGGCGTGCGGATCCATTTGCAGCTTTTTATTAGAGAAGTCGTACAGGCAAGATCAGATACCGGCAAACAAAGCATGACTCACTGTAAATAAGAAGTAAGTATCCAAAGTTATCTCAAACTCCAGTGAATGGCCATTTATTGTTTAGAGTTTCCACAAAAAAAAAAAAAAATAGATGTTCAACCAAAAGGTCTATATAAAATGTATATTATTAAATTAGAAAATTAAATTTAGCACTATTTTTATTGCATTATGTACTCACCATGTTGTCCCATGTGCAATTTCTGGTGCATTTGCACCAATTCTGGAGCTTGAAAGATCCAGTCTTATGCCACCCATATAAAAAAGTAATTTGGGTTGACATGAGAGTGAGCAAATCATGACAGTTTTCATTTTGGGGTGAACGATTCCTGCAAGTGTTTAAATGAGTCGGTCGTCAACTGACACTTTATTAAATGTACTGTCATTTATAAATACATTAATACTGCCTGTGATGCTCAGTAGTGTGTTTCTCCCAATCTCTCCTCTTAGCCTGTGTATATCCCTTCTTTGAGGAGGTATTATTAGCTGGCAGGAGAGGAGAGAAAGTGATGGAATGCAATAAGAACATGGATGCAGGGTCTGGAAGACAAGCATAAACCAAACACACTCGGTACCCTTATAAGGGCATCACTATTGTGATTATAGCTTTGCTGACACATTCGCTCAAGATATGAGCTGAGCTGGGTTTTCTCAGGATGGATTCCTCATGTGGAGCACTGCGTAATGAGAGACTGTGTCTTGACGGTTTATGAAAACTGAACGCTAGAACGTTCTGGTGGTTTATTGTTTGGGACTGGTCACAGCTCGCACATTAGAGCTATTTCTGCATGTGCTCGACATGTGTGTGTGAATACTCACAGCACTTGTAGAGTGATGTTAACTTCACATCTAAATAGCTCTTAAAAAGGGAGTTATTGTGAAAATCTGGCAACATGATGTATAGACATTTCATGCCAAGTAGTAATTTGATAATTATTCACCTAATAAATAAGCAAATTTTTACTTATTTAGTATTTTATTAATTATGATGTACATTATTATACATTTTATAATATTGTTTTATATAATATTATATTTTTATTTTAGATTGTCTCTTGTTATCAATTAGCTGACACAAACATTAAATGCCTCAACATTCGATCTGGTTTTATAACAGCTTTTTGAGTTTGTCTCTAATGAAAAAATTTGCAAAGCAAAGATATTATTTGCAACAACCATTTTGATAATTCATTAGTATGCCAAGGCAAAACTCAGTATGATGAAGATAGTCAACGTCATTAAGCAAAATGAAGCAAAAACATCACTACACAACAAATAATAATAGCAATAGTTAAACATTAAATCACAGAGACTATAACAGTAAATGCATAATTTATTCATGCTGCAATGCATGCTGGGAACTCGCAAGTCCTTTTTTTTATAATACAAAAATTTCTGGTCATATGGGCAAATAAATTTGGGGGAATGTTGTTGATCTTACCAGTATTTAGATTTTTTTCTATATTGTCTTTTTATTTTAATTTCTAGTTAACGATTTAGTCACTTTACTTTACTAATTTTTTTTGTTAAATATTAAACTATTATTTTAGTTGTAGTTTTAGTTATTTTTGTACATACTGTATGGGTAATCTAAATGAAAACGAGAAATATGACTAATTGAAATAAAATACCTTTTTAATATTTATTTGTTTCTATTATTGTTGTTGTTATTTTCTATTCCATTTTATGTTTATTTTATTTCAAGCATTTTATTTTCAATTTCAGCATAATAACCCTATCTGAAAAAGGCTAACTGTACAAATATTTATATATCTTGTTTTTTTTATTTAATTTATTTATTTGGAATCTCATCTGCACGTAAAGGCCCGTTCGCACCAAGCACGGTAACGATAATGATAACGATAAAAATATAGTTCCTAAAATTGTTCTCAATGTTTAAGAATAGCAGCGTCCACACCACAACAATAATGATAAAGGACAGAGAAACGATATCGTTGGCAATCATTTTCAGAACGATTTTTTTCAAGCTGATGAGCGATAAAACATTGACAGCCAATTAGAATCAATCCTTCTGTCACACGATTGAGAATTTGAAGCGGCAGACGCGCTTGAGCAAACAGACGATATTGTTCGCTGGTGCGGACGCAATTATAGTTAACGCTACCTTTTTAGTTATCGTGTTGGTGTGAACTGACCTTTAGAATATATATATTTCCATGTGCCTATGTAGATTGTAACACACATAACATGCATTTACTTATAGATTTAAATTTGATGAATTGCTTTTCTCTTCTTTTATTGTGCTCTTTTTGACAAGAATTGTACTTATCTAATGATGATGAAATCTCAACTAAATAAACATAATAAATATATATTTATTTACCATTTGGCTTTCAATATTCAATATCACTGAAACAGAACCCACGGTAATTCTTCTGTGACACTGCTACAAACCCTTTTTTGAAATCCTTAAACTATGATGATAAAGATATCGTTTTTAATATGAATGAATAGCAGAGGCCCCACCACAACGATAAAGACACAGATGCTGCGTCCGAAATCGCATACTGCGTCGTCACAACAGCACGAAAATGTACACTTTCAATAAGTCATCCGTTTATTTAGAGTGTGTTAAACAAGTGTAATTTAATCACAATGAACAATTTTTTTTCCTGAGGTGCTTACACTTAAAATGAGCCGTGTCTTCACTTTCCGCCATTTTTCGAATATGACGCCTCCTCTCCCGGGGCCTTATGGGATAGGAAAGTGTCCATGGTATGCTTGCTACAGAATTCGGCCGGAAGTAGTAGGTCATCCGGGTACTTCTCTCCTACTGAATTTCGAATGCTATGAATTCGGACATACTACTCGACTCGCATGCTGTTTTTTTCGCGTACTATATAGTAGGGAAGTAAGCGATTTCGGACGCAGCATCAGATACGATATGGTTGGAATCATTTTCAGAACTATTTTTTCCCAGCTGAATATTGACAGCCAATCACAATCCATTCTGTTCTCACAAGCTCGAGAATTTAAAGCAGCAGACACACCTGCGTTTAGAACAAACTGATAATATCGCTCGCTTATGGGGATGCTAATGATGATGAAATGTCAACTAAATAAAGATGATAAATATATATTTATGTACCATTTGGTCTTTCAGTATTTTAGTAATAACTGTATTCTCAGTATTCACCTAATGAAAAACAACAAAATAATGACAAAACCTGCTCTTTTTGTCATTGCCCATAAAGCAAGTGCAGGTGGGTTTATGCGATGGGCAGTCTGGAAGAACAGTGTACTCTCAATCTAAATGATTTATATAGTCTGGGTTTAGCCGAATAGCTGTGGGTGCAAATTATCAAAGAAGTGAGCCGTTACTCACTTACAGGTGTTCACACATTATAAGAGACTGACCTCAAGCTGTGCCTCCCTTCAATTCCCAAACCACTGAGGCCCCCAGTACCTACAGGACCTCCTACTGGGTCAAAGGTCACCCCCTTGCATTTATTTATCAGTACATCTTTCAGAAAGCAGTTCCGGATCAGATGACATCGGAGAGGAGGGTTCTGGAAAAGTTATTTGTTTTTGTGCAACTGCTCACTTTATTTAGAAAGAGAGCCTTGTCATTTTAAGAGTGGCTAAGGGAATGTTTGCTGACCCTCTTAATGACTTTGTCGGGGAAGGCCATCCATCTTTCTCTCTGCGCATTACAAGACTGAACCCCAGGAGGTGACCGCCTGGCAGATACACACGGTTTACATGGAGCCATACTGGAGACAATGCTGCGGTAAACAGAAAATCACAAGAAGTGCATGCTTTTTAGTTTCGGAATGATAATTATTGGCCATTTTTTTTAAATATTAGTACACAAACATTCAAATCTAGAATATTATGGCTACAGGCTTGAAATGAGCTGTTTATATATGATGAATTGCATCGATTTATTTGAAATGAGGGAATCACACTATAAATTTACAAGATTTAACGGAAAAGAGTTCAATTAGAGAAATTGGGAGATTTGACATCATTCTTAACATCTGTGTTTCCATGGAGAACTGGAAGTGTGCAACTGGTTTTACTTACTTCAGAGAGAAACAGAATCTTGAATAAGGAACATAGAGGGTGTGGCTTGTTTTTTCTACTGCGAATTGAAGTAGAATAGTAATAAAGTAGGCGTTTTATTCAGAAAATAAAACTGACAGTTGGAGGGGCGTGGTTAAAGATGTCACACCCAAGCCATCAAACTGATGTCATCATAGAAGTCAGTTTTGATTTCATGTCGACTTTAAGTCTATGTAAACTTTAGATTTTAACAAAATTTCTTTTGATAGTGGAAAAAGGTTCTTCAGATGGTTCTTTTAAGAACTGTTCACTGAAACAGAACCCACGGTAGTTCTTCTGTGACAATGGCCCCACCACAACGATAAAGGCACAGAGATACGATATGGTTGGAATCATTTTCGGAACGATTTCTTTCCAGTTGAATATTAACAGCCAATCAGAATCCATCCTGTTCTCACGAGCTCAAGAATTTAAAGCGGCAGACACATCTGCGCTTAGAACAAACTGACAATATCACTGATACGGATGCTAATACCGTTATTATCTTTATTGTTATCGTGCTTGGTGTGAACAGGCCTTTAGAGTGGATTAGTGGAACTCTGCCTAGAGCAAACAGATTTGACTCCCAGTTTGGTTACAGTTCTATGGTTTTGACTGAATGTAAAAGAGTAAATTAGTGTCCAAAGATATCCTGACATAAACATACAAATCTTGCATTAATTTTTTCTTTTCACATGAGACAATTTATTAATGGACCTCACAGCACACACCTGTATTCACAGCTGTAAATCTGCTCTTTCCTCCTCTCTCGCCCACTTAGTATAAACAAATAATACTTACCATGTGAATTCATTGTTCATAGTGTACGTCGAAGCAAATGAATTACAGATCTCTAATGATAAAGCCTTAGATAAATGAAGTCATTTTGGAACTCGATTCTGGTCCTCAGATATGGCTAAAGGTGATTTATGGGAAATATTTTGATTCCTTGGTCAGAAACAGCTCAGTGGAGAAAACAAGCAGAATTTCTGCAGCTGGCTGTTATGTTGCGTGTGAACACTTTGTCACAGAGCAGTCTCCCACAAACACAGATGCGTACATACACTCTCCTGCTATGCTCACACAGAGAAACTCCAAACTGAGGAGGGCAAAGCCACATCCAGGCCGCATTTTACCTCATGGTGTTTGAAACGCAGAGAGAGTTCAGTCCCTCTCAAATACAACAGTCCTGTTACTCATTTAACTTTGCGGTTTAAATGCCTTGGCAGTGTATTAGTGGCCTTTTGGCAGCAGCAGGCAACCATGCGCCGTTAAACGGGTAAGAGTGAAAGCTTCTCAAGCCATCCTTGACACAGTTCACATCAAACAGGGAATTGTGGGAAGGTGCTTTTGTGCAATGGTCTGATGCTGTAAATTATTTAGAAGCTGTAAAACTAATTTCAAACAGAGCAACTTATATAATTGAACATTTAAAACGATATTACGTTTACAACGTACATTTCAGACACAGCATTGTCAGTCCATTGTATTTGCTCCAGCAATGTAAATTATTCCAATCCCAAAGAAGACTGATTGTCACTTCTCTCTTAGAGATACATTAGTGAATCAGTGTGTTGGAATGAATTGGTTAAATAAATAATTCAATGGTGCACTCAAACAAAACAGCCATTTGTTGTGTTTCCTCAAGTAGTCAATGTCTTTGAAAGAATTATTTGTGTGAATGATTTTATGGCAAGACAACAAATTTTCTAAAAGATCTTTTATCTTTAGTATTTACATTTTACATTTACATTTCAGCTTGCTACAAAAAAAAATAATTCTAGTTAACGATATCAACACTAGTAACTGCTCTATAATATGTAATTACATTACCTTAAATATTTTAAATAATGTTATCAACATATTTTACCCAGAACTTTTTGATTTAACTTGGGCCAGAGGAGTTTCAACAACAGCCAGCTCTGACATACGAAGACAAACTGGTGCTGTGGTGTCTCATGGGAGCTGGTTTGGATCAGTCAGCAGCCTGTGATGTACCATGTCTCTGTGCTCTCTGGAGGGTGATTTGGGGCGAGATCGGTGGGCCGAAAGCAAAGGGGCTCCAGCAGCTGCTTCTAGTTGTGTACCTTCGTGCATATACACACATATGCACATGCATTTCTAAATGGCATCTGGTTCCTCATGAAAGATATCGAGGTGGGATGTTGGGGTCATCCGCTGAGCCAGGAGTGCAGTTTGGTACTTAATCTCATAAACATGACTCTGGATTCTTCACAAGCGATGGCAGCATTCCAGAGCTGATCCCACGGGCTGCTGTAGCACTCGCATCCAGGAATCAGTCATCTGTGCTTTGGTCTGGACCCAAGTAACAAGAACCACACTGAGAGGAGATCAAGTACACAAGGTGTGCTGTGTCTTCTTATTGCTGTAGCTTAGCTGCTAGAGCAAGGCATTAGCAATGCCAAGGTCATGGATTCAGTTCCCAAGAACATATACATCTTCATTGAATTGTAAGTTGCTTTAGATGAAATACAGTGCTTGTGTCAAACTGATGAATGCTCTGTGCTTGTCATTTACAAATAATAATACGCCATATTCTTCAGCAATAAACAATGAATTATTTGAAATAAATAAAAAAAACATTCAAATAATGCTTGGCTCATAAAATATAATCAGCAATAAATCTTTTCATACTGGCATGTGTGCTGTTCAACCTTGTACAAGACAGTAAACCCCAGAAGTAGAAGTAGGATTTTACTTAACAACTGTTTTCCTGAGTTCACTGATGAGAGTTAGTCCAATCCAGACTGTATTCAGAGCCAGAGGGTGAACAGCTCAATGTTAAAGATCTCATTAGAGACCTTATTAGACACGTTTTATGATGAGGGACTTGAAGAAGTACAAATCTCGCTTTGCTGACGTGTGTCGATGTGTGGCAGCTGTACTGGCCGGATTTCGCCTGTTATGACGTGCATCCTATTGTAAACTACCAAACGTCAAACTCGCAAACATGTCAAGACAAATGCAGCCATTTAAGGTGAACGGGGTTACAGAGAGGTACTGGCTAGTTTTCTCTTTTATCACTTCCAAAACATACGTTCTCATGCAATCACTCACAATCATCTGTGTAGGTCACAGCACCACCAAGTGGTTTAAGTATGCATCTGTGTCCAGGAAAAGAGCAACACATCAGTGGCCCTTTGAGTATTTGAGAAGTTCAGGTCACCAAATAATATCATTAAGAGTCTGGTTTTCTTTTAAATTCCTCTCTTTTTGGCTAAAACTTCAGTGTGGTTTGAAATGCTTTCCTTGTGGAGCTTGTTTTACGCGTAATGGCTGTGGGTAGTGTGTGAGGAGTTTGTGTGTGGAGAATGTTAACTGTATGTGCAGATTGCTTGTTAAACAAAAAGTCAAACGTGCAAGCTCCACATTACAGTGCCGTGATGGTTAAACCAGCAAAAAAAAAAAACAGTAAAAACTTTGGCTCAGATCAGGGAAACATCTGAAACACCTCTTAAGAATGACCTGTTAACAGCCTTCACCTGCCAATTTAAGGTAGCTGCTTTAGAAAAATACATTAGGAAATGCATTTTCACATGATTGAGAGGGCCAACAATTGCATATTGCATTAATAACCATAAAAAATCCCTTGATGTTTTGGATGGATGGTTGTTTGCTTGATTCAATCAGAAACATTTCATATGAAACGCACAGAACTCCTGCTGAGACACCAGGACCCACCACAACGCTGCTAACCGGAGGTTTGGATGCGAACTCCGATCTCTGGCCTTTTTCACAGACATTCCCGTTGTAGTGAGAAGCTGTGAGAAAGAGTTTGAGAGTGAGTGTGTGTAGCTGCTCGGTAGAATGAAAGAAAAACAGAGAGTTTTTAAAATTAGAATCTTTTGTTGGGTGGAATATTTTCGCACAAATATAATAAACACGTGATAATATCCTTATAATATCTAGTAAAATATTTTGAGAATTTATTGTGTATTTTCTATTTAAGAAATAGAAATCTAAACATCTTTGTAATTTAATGAATTTATATACAATATTTTTTACCCAATATCATTTGAAAGCTGAAAATGCACCAAATTATTCAAGATTGTATGCATTTTATGGTTTCATTAGTTAATTACAGAAATTTTGGAAATATAATTAATATAGAATATTAATATATATAATAATATAACAGAAATAGAATTAATAGTGAGTTAGCAAATCTTAAAATCTCTACACCAGCAGCTTGTGAAAAACATTACACTGTTTCAGACATCTGCAGACAACATTTTGTTCAGCATAAAAACTTCTGATATTTAATGCCTGTAAATCACAGATAAAGCACATTTTGCAAACTGTATAAACGGTGAAAATGACAGTACCTTAAAAAATGTCTGAGTCAGTGAGTGAAAGTCTGAGCAACATTGTTTTTGGACAAAGCACTTTCTGGTGGTCCGTTAGTGATCTAAAGAGGAGAGGTGTCACATTGTTTTTTGTCTACTACTGCAAAAATGATTCTGTGTTTTTGTATCTAATTTCAATGACTTGTGCTTTTCACCATTCTTTGTGCTACAAGTCATAGGAAGAAATGAGGCAAAACACATGAACAGGCTTGTGCTTTAAGCATTATTAGTTTTTAAAGGGGATTTCATGTTATGATTTACTCACTCTCCACTTGTTTCAAATCTAATCTATTCAAATCTATGCTTCTCTCTTCTGTTTAACACAAGAATGGTGGTAAGGTTTTGCCTTTGACTTCCATAAGGTTGGTTTGGTTACCAACATTCTTCAAAATATCTTCTTTTGTCCTCAACAGAAGAAAGAAACTGGTCAGGTTGGACTGACCTGAAAGTGAGTAAATGTTAACAGAAATTGTATTTTAGGGTCAACTATCCCTGTGTACTCATATATAAATTACATTAAAAGAAAAAGTCATTATCTTACAGTTTGCTTTAAAACATTTTACTTAAAGTAACCAATGTTTAAGCCGAAGATCCTTTTATTTGAGTAAGGCCAACATTTTTCCCGAAATGGGCTTTGACTTTGAAATACTGCCTTATACTGCCACCCTCTGATCAAGTTTTAATGGATTTAATGGTTTTCATGTTATTTCTGTGGATTCACCGTTGCTGTTTTTTAATCAAGATAAAACATTTTTTTAAAAAAGTAAAATAAGTAAACAATAGCGTTAACACTTTAAAACTGTTTGAACAAATGTGTTGTTTTGGAGGTTATTAGTTTTTTTTTCAGCGTTCTCAATTGTATCTGTTTTAATATATGATAAAAACAATCATAATAATATTAAGAAAAATATATTATAGTTGTTGTTTGTTTTTAAACATACATCCTACAGTGCTGCGACAGGTGCATCATCTCCTCATTTCCCTTCTCATCATGGCTTCTCCCTCGCGCTATTTCCATGTTCCACGTCGGCTAAAGGAAGGTCGGCGCCTGTCGTCAGATCCGCAAGGCATTTCGGGCTACTGGAGGCTGATTCGCCCAATAATAATACAAACAAGCCGCCGGACATAGTGGAAACGGTTGAACATGCGAAAAGCCGCTTGCTTATGAATTACCATAAATTCAGCCTCCATGAATGCATGCTTTAATTATTTCCTCACTCTTTTGGAAGTGGCAGTATATAATTGCGCATGAACTGGGATACATTATCCAGCACGCGTGACAAATAGCTAATCCTAAAATAGGAAACACACAGGTAAGATAACGTTAATCATTTAGCTTTTGTTTTTTATTATTTTGCAGTCTTTATCGAGCAAAGCAGATGCTGAATTAGCATTCATGTAGTGCATTGTGGTTAAATACATGACGGCAAAATATAATAACGTTACGTGGCTTTAGCCAGCGATCTTGCTGATCAAGTGTGTCATATTTGTGTTGATGCATGAAAAAGGTTATTTTTTTCTATTAAAGGCCCTTGGGCGACATGGGCGCTCACTTGGACGTTGTATGCTTGAACCAGCCTGACACATTATAACAATGCGTTATGGGTAACTAAAATACATAACTGTTTCACGGCTGAAGCCCAAGGCCACGATATAATAAACGTCTATTTTTAAACGGAGTAAAAATCATCTGCTTTTATTTAAAGGGGATAACTCGACTTTGTACAGGTAAATAATGTCCTTAAATGTTATAAAAATGGTCGCCGTTCACCTGTCCCACCTGTTCGGCCAGGTAGTTGCTACGTGGGATATATAGACCCCATCCGTTACATTCATCGCTAGTTTAAACTTATTAAGTGAACGTTTTCCATTTTTTTTTAGCTCATAATTGCATACATTTATGTTTTTCAAGACTGAGAGTTAGCAAATAACATTGCAATGCTGTCTAGGAATACTTAACAAATTGAACGCATTTTTCACTGAACGAATTTCTGTCTATGTTGTTGTTTTCTAACAACAGCAATAAAAGCTTAAGTAAACAAGTCATTGCTAACAGTTGACTAAATAGAATACAACTCTAACAAAAATACAATTCTGCCCAAAATCGTGGTGTTTGTGAGGAAAGTGTGTATATTGTAGATTTGTAAGCATTAGGGCTGTGCAATATGGACGAAATAATCATATTGCGATTTTTTGAAATAATATTGCGATTGCGATTTTATAAGCGATTTTGGCAACTGTTTTTGCTTTTTCAAACAAGCTTCATGTATTCAGTGCATAAGCAGTGCATAACAAAACATTTCACAATGAATGAAATAACATTTACTGACAAAGTGCGCATGCATCATATCTGTGCACA
>JAUCMT010000002.1:8998620-9019553 GCA_032357475.1 Enteromius thamalakanensis | reverse complement strand
CTAAATAAAAAATTCTGAATAAAAATCTAAATAAATTAATAGAAAGAAATTGCAGCCTTATGCGATTTAGAAATTGCATGTGCTTAAATTGCGATTTTTAAAATTTTTTTAATTGTTTTTTTTAATTAATTTTTTTTAGTGATTGCGATTAATTGCACAGCCCTAGTAAGCATGCACATTTTAGTAGAAGTTAATAATTGTTTTGAGCCACTTAGTGTTTGCTGACAAATTGGTTGAGTTAATTATTTAATGACTTGTGTTAAAACACATTTAGATTGACCAATCAGAATGAATCATTTTAGTGAACAGATTCCAATTATTTAAATCACTGAGATGGATTAAAATCCTCATCACTTGTCAAAACTTGTAATGTTTTGTTATAAACAGCCTATTTGGGTCCCTTGAGACTTAGTTTTAGGAAGACACTTACTAAGGCAATGTTACCTCAGCCAGCTAGCTCAAGTCGTGTTCCTGTCAATGTAGTGGTTGTCATAGATGCAGCCTTGGTTAGAAGGCATGCTGCCTCCGCAGATCCAGTGGAAAATCACAGGAAAAAAGACATTGATGCTGTCTATGTAATGATGTTGTGTATCTTTTGAAATTTTGCAAGGAACATAATTGCGCTTGAGTAAAAAAAAAAAAGGAAAAAATCAGTCCAGCCACCCATACCTTTGAAGGGTTTACATGGTGTTTATGACAACAGGTTGCTAAAATGTAATCTAAATTGATGACAGATGTTCTTCTGAATAATAGCATTTCTACAATGATTCATGAGTGTCATCCTCACAGCATCTTTCTGCAGGTGATGATAGTGCACAGAATTCATAAGTAAAAAAGATTGTCGTTCACATCGACAGGTAGCTGGTATATCAATTATGATAATGCAAGCCACAAATTGAAACATTGCTTTCTGGCACATTGACTTTGCCACAGTTTCGTTACGCTAAGTGCTTATTTTAATGCCTTCAATAAGGTCACATCAGCCCACATCCCATGACCGCGGTCCTATCCCCTGTATTCCATCATTATTGTAAAGGAGCACTTGCTCTGGCTCGCCGCCATCACCACTGCTCACTCACTGAGTGCAAATTTATTAATGCCAGTTTTCCATTCCTGTGGTTTACAGATAAGACCTGAACTATTAGCTTTTATCCTGCCTGAATTTCATGCTCTAGCACTCGGGAGAATTAAATGGCTCTTCTGTGAAAGCAGACTATGATGCCTCCGCTTACATCGCTGCTTTGAGCACAGAGCCTCCCTCTCTGAGCGCCTGTCTAAAGCTAAAGCTTAGACGAACTTGCATGAGTCACATGATTGTTGCATAGCTCCCAGCATTCCTATATTTTCCTCTGCCCGTTGAGGAGGAGGCTGAGCCTGAGCGCTAACAATGAAAGCCTGCTTGAGAAGTTGCTCGAGAAGCCCCTCCCGCAGGTGTGGGAATGAGCTCTGAAGGAGTAACCGAAGCAAGTATCGATGCAAATACCTAGAAACTTAAAGGGGTTTTTAACCGGGTTAAGTGAAAGAACTAGTCCTTGAACTCAGTGGCAGTTCCTTTCATGGTAATGACTGGGTTGGGCTCTGTTAGATCTGATAAGTGCGTTTCAACAGTACATTCCTGAGTAAACTCTTTTCCATCTATAGCTTCCGGCAAACGTATGTGGAATATAGAAGACCTTAGAGAATTTACAATTAAAGGGATATTTATCCCTAAAATACATAGACAGCAGGCCTTGTAAGCCTGTTATGATAGCATTTGTTGTCTGGTCTGCATTGTTAATTATCCGCTGTGAATTTATTTATCTTCTGAAATGTCACAAACAACCTTTTGTAGTGTCCTGACGAGCTCTGTTTTATTTTCTCACCTTATCTCACTCTCTCTTTCAGTAACACTCCAGAATGGCGGACAGTATGATGAGTAAAGCAGCCACTATGGAGATTCCTATTAACAGTAATGGGGACTCTAGGAATCTGGCTGAAGATGACAGCCTTGAGCAGGTGAGCAATACATGATGCTTCAGGTAGATATAGTTGCAGTTTACCTGAACTCACCCTATCGATTGATTTACTTTTATTAATTGTTTTTTGTTTTCTTTTTCCATTTGCAAAGTTAAAGCCGTATCAAATCAAGCATCAATCTGCGGACAGTTGTGGTGTCGTTTTCATAGCATGAGTTAGGTTTTCATAGTGTCTAAAATATAGCTGTCTGCCCCGTTGGTTTAGTTTTGTTGCAGGTTTCACAAAATCAGCCATGAGAAAAGATCTCAAGGTAGCAGGTGGTGCAAACAGTGCCATTTGTAATGTTCCAGCTTTTTATTGAGCACTTTAAATCCATTAAATATAAGGCTGTCGTGCATGTAAGTAACCATAATCATTCATTTCATAAAAGTGGTATGTGGCGATACTTCAGTGTAACTCTTATGTGTGTGTGTTACTTGTCTTAGACTTTTAAGAAGCGGAAGGCTAATTCAGCCAAGCACAAATCTCTGTATTGTTGAAACCATTGTAGAGAAAATGCAAAGTGGTAATGTTGTCACAAGACACACCTCTGTTAGACAACTGAACCGAGGCAATGGATCCGGGAGAATACGTGCTAGGCAAACAGACATGTAGTGGTGTTTGCTAGGATGTTGAATCATTCCTACAAGGAAGTAAAGGTTCTTGGTTTTAAGTTTGTTTGTTTTTAATTATTTTCTCATTTTCAAAAGCTCATCCTAAGATAACTGTGGCTGATCATGTTCACAGTTGCAGTAATGGCTCAGCTGAAGGCAGATGGTGCTTTAGCGTTACACTGTGTCTTTAAATAGATCAGGAGTGTTGAGCCAGAATGTGACAACAGACTTTCGAAATGTTCTTGTCTTGGAGAAAGATTGGCAGCAGTTTTTTATTTATTTTTTAATTATACATTTCACTGATGTTTGGATCTGTTAGCAACCTAATTTATGACTCCTGATTAATGAAGAGAGCTTATTCTTTGTTTAATTAGGGCTGAAATTACAATGAGTAGTTTAACCCCATACATCTTTTTTTCTTTTTTTAATTGTCAAGCCTGGAAGCGTGTCTTTATTATATTAGCAGGTGCTAATTGGCTGCAAAATATGAATTCCATTGTGTTTGATGTTTACTTCATCACTCTACAAGTCAAGTTTTGTTTTACATTGTGCTTCATTTTTGGTTTGTTTATCTTTCTTTTTTGTCTTTTTGTTGTCATGTTCTTCCCCGATGTCTGTGCAGGCTGCAAAGATTCAGTGGAGCTTAAGAGAGAAGGTAGGGAGTCCCACAGGCCTCAGGGTGAGAAGGAACACTGGGAAGGGTGGCTGTGTGTGTATATGTGTGTGTGTGTGTGTGCCTGCACGTGTATGTCTTTCCAGCAGATAATGATTTTTAGTTCTCCCCATAACCTGGTAACAATGGACAGGATGTTTTTCAAATCACATGCATTATTTTTTGGCCTGTGTCACTCCCTGTTAATCAGTGTTTGAGGTTCGATACAAATCCAAATGATACATATTTTATTTGTTTGTTTTGAAGAACATCCTGTTTTGTCTCTCTGGTATTAACTCATGGGTAACCTTTTGTATACAGTATATTAACTTAGTATGTTTAATGAAAATTGTATTAACCTTTACAATTAATTATGTTTTATATATATATATATATATATATGTATATAATGTATATGTATATAAGGGGGCACTGCATATAGTTCTCTGTCTGAATATTTTTGTTTAACATCAAGGGTCTTTTCAGGTCATGGTTTGTGAAGCTTGTATTAGAAAGCCACTTAAAGGGTTAGTTCACCCTAAAATGAAAATTCAGCTATTAATAACTCGCCCTTATGTCGTTCAAAACCCATAAGACCTTCTATAAGACTCATCTTTGGAACACAAATTACCACTACCACTCTGAGTGAACCATCCCTTTAAATTATCCTTATTGATAGACATTACATTCTAATCGGACATTACATTCTAATGCATAATAACTAACTTTGATTTTAATTAAAACTTTAATTTGAGTTTAATAGTACATTTTAATTAAAAAAAATGTAAAAAGCTGATCAAACCATTGTGCATTTGCAGACCTCCTGTCAGACCAATAATGTTTACAGATGTTGATGTTTATTTGTGAGGGAGCTCTTTTTCTGAGTTGGTCTCAGATAACACGTAACACAACTGGTGTGGATTGATGAGAGTTTTTATAGTTGTTAATGTGACTTGGCTTTTCTTTGTGCTGCAAATGCCTTGTAAGCTTTGGTGTCAAAGTCTTTTACTAAATCAAGGAGAAACATGGATTTTTTCAGGGGGTTTGCTGTCATTTAAATATGACTTCACAGACATGTGATTTTTATTTAATTATTTTTATTTCTGGGTCTCGTGTGATTCTAACCCTAAAATGTCCTTTCTAATATTGTACAAGTTTTGCCAATGTTTGTTTTTGTAGAAGTTACAGGATTGGCTCATTTCATGAAAAAGAACACCTAGGTTATAGCCTTTATTATATTTATAGCATTAAGATGTGTTTTTTTTTAACCTTTCTGTAGGACCTACAGCAGGTCATGGTGTCTGGGCCCAACCTAAATGAGACCAGCATTGTATCAGGTGGTTATGGAGGTACAACAGAAGGCATTATTCCGACCAGCTCCATCAAAGGTAAAATCGTGTTCTTCTAAAACCCAATTGCTTCTGCACTGTGCAAAACACCTCTTTTATTTTGATGGACTGGGCAAAGAAATCTTTGTATAATTAGGCTGGTTCTAGATTCACTGGACCCCAATCCAAATTGTAGTTTTGTTATTGGTAATATTTACCATGTTTGGAATGGCTTTGATGACATTTGTATTTCTGAAGCAAATACATACGTACATTTTTCCTGGATCCTGGAATTGTACAATATGGTTTGCATAATGTCCACTATGAGTTTTCCACTTTCTTTCCTATGGTTCAGTCCAGTAGAGACCCCAGGACCCCCAGAGGCGTTGGTGATTATATGTATAGGTATTCACTGAGTCATGCTTAATGGCTTTAAAGTTTTGTCATTAACCAGAGTGGAAAACGCTACAGATCCAAATAGACAAATAAGATTCAGCTTTGTTTTTTTCTTGTTGTTGGCTTAATAATTTTCCTCTGCAATGGAAAATAAGGCTAACTTCTCCAAAGTAACCCAGCCAAAATTGACTGCTTCTGATTTTTTTTAAATTTAGTTACATGTGGCTAACACACACTTGTCTGGACAAGATTTGGGATTGTAAGGTGACCACCCTGGCCCCTTAAATCTATTCACTTCTGATTCAGTAAGGACCTTCTGTCTCTTTTACCCTTTCTCAGGCCCTGCGGTCCGTCTTAACACAGACTTTTTGGGCAACAGACGCATTCCAAATGAAGGGCAAGGTCATTCATGCCTCATTCGTAACGCATCTCTCTTCTTTCTTGTTCCCACCTTCCCATGGTGCCTTGAATCCTAGTCCTTTTCAAACGGTTTTTGTCTTTTCAAGGGTATGGGATGCTGTACTACAGAAATAAATTGAAGCGCCCCGCTTCTCTTTTCTCTCTTAGCACATTGGACTGTGCTACATTTTCTTTTTCTTTCTTTCTTTCAGGGTTGAGGTTTCTTTTTTTCACTTGCAGGAATTTTGTAATGAGGAACCTTTTGTCATTTTCCAGTGAAAATCAGTTTAAACTTTAATCTCTCTGACTCTGCAGAAAAAATCTGCTGAAAAATGGCTGGGTGTATAATATGTTTAGAAAAAGTCACTGTACGATACGTCACTTTTTTTTCTGTATAGTTAAAAATAATAATAATATTTGGGTTTTTAACAGTATAACAGTCATGTGAAGTTAAGTGAACTGTACATTGTCTCCATCTGTTTGTCATGAGGCAGCAGATTTAACAAAATATCACTTGTGTGCTTTCCTGTTATCATTTCATCTCATTATATTATCACCTTCTCTCTCTCTTTCTCCCTTTTTCCCTTCTCCCTCCCTCCATCCTCCTATGTTCACACACATACGCACTGGCAATACACACTCATGTAACAAACCATTCCATTTAAAAAATAATAATTTTCCCAATTGCCTAAATAATTGTAAAACCTCCTACATATCCACCACCTACTCCCTGTTCCCCATCATATACTCCCTGCTATCCCTGGCCATGACCACCTCCAGACCTGCGAATGAAGTCTAGGGGTGTTAGCATTGCCCCAAGCCAGATCGCTGCCTGCCGAATAGCCCACCAATCAGAAGACATCCCCTGTATCCCAGGTATTCCAAAGAGCGCTGGGTCACTTAAGGGCTCTTTGGCAACACATTCCCCCTACTCAGTAAAACACTTTCACTCTCATCCCATCTGTTTCACATATAGCTGATTCACTTTCAGAACTGTCTGTCTCTGATGAAATTATACCAACAATATCTGCAAATGATGCCTAAATAATGTGGAAGTACAGTGTATATGTAATTTGAAACTTACTGTATGTATGCTCTGTGTGTCAGGATCCAACATGCATCACGGCGGTAGCAATTCGTCCTTGACAGCAGAAGAGGCCACAAGAGGCGTCGCTGTGGAGAAATTTGACATCATGAAGAAATGGGGCCTGAACACATACAAGGTTTGTCAATTAACTCTTTGTCTTTTGTGATTAGATGTCATGTGTTGGTAATCACTCCTAATCTAAAGCCATTTGTGTTTGTCATCCATCAGTGCACCAAACAGATGATCTCTGAGAGGTTTGGCCGTGGTTCACGTACTGTGGATTTGGAGCTAGAGGCTCAGATCGAGGTTCTGCGGGAAACCAAACGGAAGTACGAGACTGTGCTGCATTTGGCCCGAGCACTAACCAACCACTTTTACAGCATGGTGCAGACGCAGCACGCCCTCGGAGACACTTTTGCCGACCTCAGTCAGAAATCTCCAGAACTTCGGGTGAGGCGGCGTGACCAGCTTAAGATTTGTTGTGATTGGCATGTATAATCATGGGACTGCTGTAAACATACTCGTGTATTTCATGCTGTTGCGGAATGTATAATTCAAACTGTCAGGGTTAAAAATAACTAGTGCTTACAGACGGGGAAAACTATGTCACCAAGCGCTAAAAGGCCACAATTCTTTTTGGGTTTACTTCAGCGTTTTTTTTAGTTATTTATACACAACATCAGTAAAGAATGTAAAGAACATTACTGGATGGATTGTCTAAAAATACTGAAAGCTGATTTTATCCTGTACAGCTGTGTTATTTCAGTATTATTTATACTTCTATAGCATTCAGTAATATTTTGAAAAAGCTTTTATTTGTTTTTTTTTTTGTTTAAATTTATTTGTTTTATTTTTAACCCTTTAAGTACATCAAATAATTTTATTCCAAATAACCATTAAGGCAGTATTTCTAATCTTATTATTTTTTTTTTTTATCATCTAATATTTATATTTGAATCAGTTTTATATTTCAATCCAAAGTTTAGCTTTGTGCTGTTTTCCGTGCACAGGATGAGTTTGGATACAATGCAGAAACACAGAAGTTGTTGTGCAAGAATGGAGAGACACTGCTCGGTGCCATCAACTTCTTTGTGTCCAGCATCAACACACTGGTGAACAAAACAATGGAAGACACATTGATGACTATCAAGATGTATGAGAATGCCAGGTAAAAGCTACTACAGCTGTATATGTCACTGTGATTTTACCAAGTAAGAAATAACATCTTTTGTTGATCCTGGGTCAACATTACTGTCCAAAAATATAAACTTATCCCAATCCTTACCACTAGCCGAAATGCATGCCTAAAATCAGTGAGAAACGATAGCTGATTAACAAGAGTGTAGAAGCACCTAACCTTGCTGATAAGCCTAAAACAGATATTTCCAGAAAAAATTATTCCTCAATTCTGATTGGTTGATTGAAATGTTGCAGGATCATCTTGTTCTTGGTGAATTCACGCTCACCTTAAAGTGTTCTACTTGTCTGCAATATGAAGAGGCACTGGGCCCTACTTTCTGTCAGGGCTGTAAATTTCATGCACTTGAATTGTGTGTTAGGTTAATTAGCCTGTGATGATACTGGACGTTTGAGAGGGTCATTATAGGATACAGTTGTCTGGTTTAGTATCATGTGCAGATGAGATGGTATTGAATGAGCTCTGAGTGACTGGCCACTTCAGATTGGGGGGAAAAAAGGAGTAGCATATCCTTTTTCATGGTTATTAAAACGTTTCATCCTTGTGCTTTTATCTGATGCAATACTAGCTACCTTTAATGTCAGATTTCATCATAACTTTCAACTTTGGGCCTTACATTTATATAAAAAATGTAATGCAGTGTGGTTGTTTTTAATGGTGTTTCTCTGATCTCCTATAGACTAGAGTTCGATGCATACAGGGCAGATCTGGAAGAGTTGAATATGGGCCCACGGGACGCTGTTACTATGGCTCGTATCGAGGCTGCACAGCAGCAGTACCAGATCCACAAGGACAAATATGAACGTCTCCGCAGTGATGTCAGCATCAAGCTCAAGTTCCTGGAAGAAAACAAGGTGCCCGACCACCTGCGTACCTTCCTCCTGAAATCACTAGTAGCCTGTAAACTATTTACCGTCTCTATCTTGACATGATTTGTTTATCTCTCTCCCAGGTCAAAGTGATGCACAAGCAACTTCTGCTGTTCCATAATGCCATCTCTGCCTACTTCGCTGGAAACCAGCAACAGCTGGAACAGACCCTCAAGCAGTTCAACATTAAACTTAAACCACCAGGGGCTGACAAACCATCTTGGCTGGAGGAACAGTGAAAGTGCCCGTTTCCCCCTGTTGTGTCTTCAGCCACACAGAGCAACACAGTAGGACCACAAGAGACCAGCGATCTGAGATGCTAGCAGAGACAGTGGCTCTAACAAAGCCTCCTTCACACTAACTCTCTATACTTCTCTTCCTTGATTCTTTTCCTCCTCCTCTCCAACCTGTTCTTGCTCTGAGACTGTTTTCAAGTGTCTGAATAGTCACCTCTAGTATGTAACCGGTCCTAAAGGCTTCAATCAAATGTCAAAGGTATCAGTTTCAGCATCATCCCTATAAATATCATTAAACCAACTGAAACAATCCTTCTGGTGTATCAGTCAGAGCAGCTGTTTTTCCAGATTATGCTCAGTCTTGCACTCTCTCTTTCTCTGTCAGTGACCACATCTTTAGGAACCTTTTTTATTTAGCTACTAATGTCTTTTTTCTGTAATGTAGATTTGGTCTTGTAGCTAATGGGGGATGCAAATTATTCCTATCACAGAGCTTTCCGTGTCCAGTGTTGGTGGTTCGAACAAAAAGTAATTTTATTTTGATAAAATTCAGATATCATTTTATCTGATATTGGTATTGCATCCTTGTACATTTGTATGATTGCCAGGCCATGACTGCACGGGGGAGTCAATAGTTCTTCAGTTGACTACAATACCTTGAATACATGAAATACTACATTTAATAACGAGTTACTCATTTTAAGTTATTTAACCTCAAATGAATATTACAGAAAAATGTTATGGACAGAATTTCATCAGATTTGGGTACATTTTCCTGCACATTTTGAACAAAGCTCTGGAACATAATTCTAAAATCACTGTCTTTACTCAATATTGTTAATTTACAGCTTTACATTTATAAAGCATGATTGTTTTCTCTAAGGGAGAGGAGTGTTTTTTGTTTGTTTTATTTGGACAATTATATTGTCATTATGCACTAATGCATAATGCCATAGAATGTTTGTAGGTTTATGTTCATTTTTAAGTTAATAATCATAAATTAATCAACGAAGTCTATGTATGAGTTGTATTTGATTGTTTTAGCATGGGCCAGTTATTGAGGCCCATTGTTATCTGCCTCTTTATCCACCAAAATGTGCACTAGAGTTTATGTACTAACCCGTGTTCTGTTGACATCAGCAAAGCCCTAATGTTGTGCATTCAAATTGTGATTGGTTCTGATGCACCCTGTGTTAAATGCCTTTATTTGCCTTGAGTTAAAAAAAAATCCCTAATGAAATATTTATATATCCATTGATATCACAGTAACATTTTTTTTATTAGTGCTAATGTATTATGCCATTAACCCTCACAAAGTTTGACCAAAAAAAAAAAAATGGTACAAAACCAAACCGATTTTGTAGTAATTTAACAAACATTTCAAAACGCATCTATTTTTTGTATGCATTTTTATTTGTGATCAGATGCTGTAATCAAATAGTTCTGAAAATATCTCATCATGCTTATTTTCTCTATAAATTAGCAGGTTTTTCTTCGTGTGGTCAAAATACACTTGGAAATGTTTTTGCTAAAAACACTTGATGCAGTGATAATGGTTAAAGTGCAGACTGTCAGATCCTAGTTTACTTTTTATTTTATTACGCAACACTAAAATAACGACTATGATCTAATGTTCAGTACTTTTGAACATTGCACTAAATCCTTCTAAGCTTGAGATGAAGCAATACTGAAGATGTTTTTAGAAGGTGTATTTTCATGTATGCCTATATTGGCTGTCCCTTGTGTGTTTTTGCATGGCAGGTCTGATGACATAGTTGTACATTTCCATGCATTGTGACACAATCCTGTTCAATGTATCAGTAAATCACTAAATGGGTAGAAGTGCAGCAAAATGTTTTTAGGAAAAACTAAACAAAACAGAAAGGTTTCTTGTGTGTGCTAAAGAATGCTTGAAATGTATAGTTTTATGTCAGTTGTCAACTAATCTAGTTTTTTTTTTTTTTTTTTTTTTTACATTAAAATGAAATAGCCCAAATTGATTTAATTTTTATGGACCACAGTTTTTTTCTTTTTTTATATCAAGTGTTAATTTTTTTTTTGTCCTGTTGTATTTGTCAGGCTGCAGAGATGGTAGTGTGTGTGATTAATTTCATTTTTAGATCTTGAGAAAAGGGTCCCATCTTGAGCCCCAGAGATTGAAACTGATTCATGAAGTGAATGGACAGTTGTACCAGACCAATAGGATTTTAATTAAACTTAATAGATGAATTTGATCTTTTTTTTTTCATTGTTCTGGGATTCATCTTAATATATTTTGTTTTTTGTTTAAGTGTTTGGCATTTAAATGTGTACTCCATTAGTAGTTTTAGAGCATAGCAGAATGAAAGGGTTATAAATATTAACATATTTATACAATCAATATTTTAGGCTGCTTTGTGGTATTGTACTTTATGAATGATTGTATATATGTAAAGATAATTGACAGATTTTGAAACTGGAAACCCATGATGTTAGCCATTGCTCCTGGCTTTGACCAAACCTTTGACCGACAAACATACAAGAACCCAACAGATAAAATTTGAAAAGTTTGCAAAATGGTCTTTGTGTCATTTGTACTTTGCTGATGTCCTGTTTGGCTTTTGAGTTTAGCAATTTCCACAAAAAAATTAAAGTCGGGCCATGCAAAATTAATGCTGACCACTAGAGGGAAATGCTGAATATGGAATTCTGCTGGAAAATATGGAATGCTGGAAATGGAATTTTAGGGCCAGAGAGGATAATAAATAAAAGCTAATAAAACCGATTGTTAACCTTCACACAGTTTCTACAGATGTAACATTAACTGAATAAATAATCTACATTTTCCCTTAAGTGCAAAACCATTTCTACCAAAAAACTTTAACCCTGTTTCTGAGGAGAATATATTAGGTTTCACCATAAAATGGGCCTACAGACTGGATTCAAACTCGTACTTCGTAGACTTATGTTACAATTGTCTAAGAAAGCCGATAGAGGGCAACGTAACTTCATTTTTAAAGATATATACCATTATATACACTGCACGACATGACTTACCTTTGACAGTAATATTTCAAACAGCAGTCGCGCGACCTGTTTTAACCCAGCGTGCAGGATTGTTACTAAAAATAATTAAACATAATGACCCAGTGTGTGTAGTTTTACTTCTTTAATTATGTAGAATGTTCTTTCTGAAGAACTAGATGTATTAAATAGCAAAGGTGAGAGTTGCTCAGGTGAGGGGGTGTGGCCACTCTCATCCATTAAAGTGCTCGTGCAGAGTTGATGGCGTTTGACATGTGGATGTTGACTTTCTCCCGCGATGGACGTCAGTTGATTAAGTGTTCATCATCACTAACCTGATATCATTTTACTTACCGGTACGTAAATTCAGAAAGAAATTCATTTTCTGTTACTTTCTGTTGATTTCTCATAGTTTTTCAATAATCAGTCATTGACCGGGTTTTCATTATTCCCTTGTTTGAGTGTTGCACATTTCATCGTTGGTTAACGTTAACTACGTCAGTATATTTTTTTGACCATAATTTTACACAATTACAGCGTCAACGATTTCGTTTGAAAACACAGAGCTGAAACAACGTTTGATTGCATTTGTTTGATCGGCCTCTTTTGTAAACACATGTGCAATTGCTGTTGTGAAGTAAAACAGTCACGAACTAAGTCATTTAGTTGTGTATTTCTATGCCAAATAATGATTTTATTAAAATATTAATATAAAAAAGATAGTAGTTATTTTAATGTTTATAATTTAATTAATATTTATATATATAAACTAACAAAATGACCTAATTTGAAGGTTATATGTAATGAGCCAAGTCAAAAGCATCTCTTTTAAATGCTGAAATAAAAATTAAACAGCCAGTAGAGTTTACAAGTAGAGAGACCAAAGTACGTGTGATATGCAAAGTTGCCTTTATGCTTGATAATCTTAGTTAAATGGTTTGTTTGACTGTCTGTTCCTGTGCAAATTGGTCTTGTAAAGTATTATCTGACTTTGTGGTTTTCTCACACAGCTACCTTTTTTTTTTAAATAAGCAACTTGTTCTTCCAGTGTAATTGTTTTCATTGGAAATTCTTATGTTGGCTATTTTTGGTTCACAACATCTGGATGTATCCAACAGTTATCCATCGTATTGTAATGTTTAATGCCTGTCAGTGGGGTACATCATTTGCCTCTCACTGTTTTGTATCTTTATATATATTTTTCCTGATATTTCTATCAGATCCCTCCAGATTTATCCACTCCGTGTCCTCCAATGGATGGAGCTCCAGTTATAACCACAGCACCTATGCCTCCTAACCCCTGCTTTCAAAATGAGACCTCATCCTGCATGCGTCTTGCACAGCCTTCTCTCATGGGCCCTCCACCTCCTCCTCCTCCTCCTCCACCACTGCCACTACCACCCCCACCACCCCCTCCTCCTTCACTCATGGGGGACAACTTCACTCGGACTGTCCAGCGGCGCTCCAAAATGCGCAACTTCAATTGGGACGCCATCCCCAGGCACAGCGTGTTGGGCAAGCGCAACGTGTGGACATCCCAACGCAACCTCGAGAACTTTGAGCTGGACACCAAGCGAATGGAGGAGCTTTTTAGCCACAACGAGCACCACGGTTTGGTCCGCAAGGGTGGGACGGTCAAAAAAAATGTTTGGGGACTTTCGCAAATCACTGCAGAATCCGAGAATGTAAGTGTTACTGCTTAAAGGTTGATTGAAGCCGAAACTTGCTGTAACGCTGATGTGTTTCTGATGGAAAACTAGTCATGTATACCTACAGCTGTACTTGCCAGTGAGGCCGTTTAATTGAGACTGTACAGCAGGATTGAAAGACAGCTCAGATGTCATCTCTTGTGTATCAAGATTCAAAGTGCAGGACAGGAGCAAGTGGGTGAATTAAACATGAAATCTAGTACTTGCTAGGGGCTTACATGAACCTAATATATTACTCGTTTGTCTCTTACCATTCAAACGTTCAGGCTAATGATCTAACGCATTAATGCTCTCATCAACTTTATCACAGGACTTACTGACTTCTGAGAACCCTCTAAACGTTTTCTGTCACCTGTGCTATTTTAATAGTTTAAAAATACACGCTTTACGTTGAAGTATGAATTATGAAAGTAATCAAATCTCAAGAAACACTTCAAATGTTCTCGATAAAGACATTTACAGTATGTAAATTAGGAAAATTGCAGACATTAAACATGGATGAAATGAACACACTCATATTTCCCCTTAAAATTTGTTTTAACTTTCAGAATTATTATTATTTTGCATGTGCAGTAATGTGTTTTTTTAGGGCATGAAATATTAAAAGGAACTCTATATATATATTTTTTAAAAGCATAATGTCATGTTTGTTATTTTTAGTCTCGTTTTCTGTGGTGTCATAAATATTTACCTGCTGCATAATTTAAATTGATGAAGTCAACTTTTATTTAATATTTTACTGTTGTTGCACAAACCTAGGGGTGGTCAGATGATGTATGTGATGGTCTGCACTATTGTTGCACGTCTGTTTGTTTGTGAGGAAGTTCAGCTCAGAAATGTACAACTATTCAAAATAATGCAGCCAAGTCATTTTGATTCAATTTCCGTCTTGTCTTATACTCTGAGTGATGCATGTTTAACTTCTTGCTTGCTGGATTTTATTTCTAGTTGCTGTCACTCATTGTTATTCAAAATATGCTATTTCAGTAGGCGTTTCCATCTTCTGAGATATTGACATTTATATTTGTGTCTTTTTTTTAGGTTTCAATTCTCAACTCTAAGAAAAGTATGAATATTGGGATTTTACTAAAACAATTTAAAAGGTAAGGTACGGTACAAAATAGACACTTTCATAAATAAAAATAAATCTGTATATTCAGCCATGATCACTTGTGTTTCATACTTTAAGTATTTTTTTTCCTTATTGCTTGAGATTCTGTAAATGTTAGTAATGACATGAAAGCATGTAAATAAAAATCTCAATCTGAATTGCTTTGAGCATCTCAAATCCATTATAAGTACTTAGCAAGATGCTAAGGGTACACAAAGTAACTCTCAAGTAGGCAATTTAAAAACATCTCTCTCTCGTGTTTTAATGTACTTTCCAGGCTACCGAAGGACATTGTGGAGGCCGTCAGGAACGGTAACCTGTGCTTTGCTTCTGGGAAACTTAAGGAGCTCGGCAAGCTGTTGCCTGATGATCTGGAGGTAAACCAGTTTTCTCTATATAATCTCAATGTGCTGTGCTATTAATCAGCAATGTGATTCGCTTTTCATTGCTGCTTTTGTATCGACATGTTCCAGTCTAAAAAGCTGATGTCATTCAATGGAGATCTATCTCAGCTAAACGAAGCTGACCGTTTCATGGTGATGCTGGTTCAAGTACCGGGGTATGTTTTCTTGTCATAGTTTAAAGAATTGGTTCTATGCTGTTTTGTATAAATCTACTCTACTCTACAGAATGTGTTAAGCTGCTGATTAATATGTGCTTTAGCTAAAAAGCTGCTAATAATTCTGTGACATTATTTGTTTACAGGTATAAAGTAAGGATAAAGAGCTTGCTCCTCAGAGAGGAGTTTTTTCCCTTTATTGAGGAGGTCAAACACTCCATTGCTGTCATGACAACCGCTGCTAATGGTACTTTTGATGATTCTCTTGTATGATGTGAAATTAGTTTGAAACAAAAACATCTGATGTCTGTACTAGGGAGATTTACCACCTTAAATAATACGCAAAATCTGTAATGTCTTATTTTTTAACCATGTTTCTTTGTTGTAAAGTATTTAAATCTAAATTAACTTAGACCTTTAGACCCCTATAGTTCAGATATATATGGTATTATGCAATCTGTTTAAAAATGTATTCACACATACAGTACCGTTCAAAAGTATGTTTGTTTTTTGTTCTTTTTGAAAGAAGTAGATTTATTTGATCAAAAAAGTAATAACAATATTGCAAAAAAAACAATGTAAACATAATTTAATCCAGTGATGGCAAAGTTTCATTCAATTTTCAGCATTTGGACTGGAGCATGTCATTACTCCAGTCTCCTTTATTGGTTCTTTTACAGGATTATTTGTTAAAGATATATATCAATGCGTTTACGGTCAATTGTATTGATTACTTTCGCTAAATAAGTAATAATTTCTTTCTGACCACAAACTTTTCTTTGCCTACCAGAGTTGCTGGCATGTGATGACCTACATTCAATCATCAGACTGGTGCTGAAGGCTGGTAACTACATGAATGCTGTAAGTGTCACATGGTCTGTTTTGTTTGTTATAAATACACTGTTCCTCAGTGTGAACTAGAGCTGGAGCAGATAAATGACTCTGGCTGTATCTTGTTCAGGGTGGCTACGCAGGTAGTGCTATTGGCTTCAGGATGACATCATTGCTCAAACTGGTGGACACTAAAGCAAATAAACCTGGCATGAACCTTATGCACTATGTGTCCATGGTAAATGAAAACTCTTTTCAGCACTTTTATTTATTAGATGTTGATTCCGGAATAGATTATTATAGTGTTTTTTTTACACTGTGACTGTATATTTATTATTGTTGGTTTATTATAGCAAGCCCAACAAACTGATGAAGCTTTGCTGCATTTCGCCGAACAGCTTCAGCATATTGGGATTGCTGCAAGGTAGACTCAACAAAAATGTAGTATTGTTTGGGTGATTCATTCAGGAGTACAATTCAACTTTTATTCATAAATTCGATGTAGGATCCAAAAGCAGGAGGTGGAAATGGACTTTAAAAGGGAGTTGGAGAAAATTAAGGAAGCAAAAATGGATGCCAGTAAACAGCCCGATCTACTACATCAGATGGAAGCATTTAATCGTGTAAGAATTTAGTATTTCCATGAAACCTACAAGAAAATGCATTGAAACTTCAGTGTAATGTCAAGAATCTAATTTAACGTAATATCATGGATTACCAGTATTCTGGGAATAATACATGTCTGCTCCTGTACAGATGGCAGACATTCGGCTAGCGGATGTGGAGGCCTCCCTTCAGGAACTGGACAGCATCAGCACCTCTGTGGCGGAGTACTTCTGTGAAGATCCAGCCACATTTAAACTAGAGGAGTGTTGCTCTATCTTTCATTCCTTCTGTGAGAGGTTTGAGAGAGCTACACAGGTAAAATGTTATAAGCATTTTACCTGTTTATAAGCAGGGTGGTGCCCCATGAGTGTTGTTACAGTTCGAATACTTGCATCAAATTTCTGTTGCTTATTACTAACAAAATGTTCTATGGTTTTAGATATTAAAAAAGGTTAATTTTAAATGTTAATATTATTCACACACATTGATTTTTCAAAAAATAAAAAATAAAAAACAACAAGAAAAAAGGTTCAACTGTGGTGGATTGACATCACAATTGTCTTTTGGTGATTTAACATCAATATATTCAATATATTATATTATGCAAAGTCCATTTGCAGGCAAAACCTTTTAAAAAGCAAAAAAAATAAAAAATAATAAATTAAAATACATGTGTAACATGTAAATATTTGTATTAACATAAGATTCAACAAGTGCAATATGAACTGAACACGTTTTACAGACATTTGACAAACAGAAGTGTTATGGAAATATCTCCTTTGTTAAAGGACTCCATTTCAGAATTATTATGTGCTGTAGGTGAGATTAGCAAAGCCTTTGCAATCTGACATTGAGGAACTTTTATTTATTTTTTAAGTATTCTAAAAAACCTTTACGTACTCTTTCACAGATTAGAGTGCCTCTCTAAGACGGCACTTTTATCCACCTTTTTCCTGATGCAAAAATGCGCCATTTGTAAAATTTATAGGTACAGCTTCTGGTCTAATCCACGTCCAGCTATTTTTAGCTGTACAAAACAAAAATTGAATTTTTTTTTCTATCATGTTATTTTATGGTTTTGTCTTATTTATGAACACACTGGTTTATAGTGCAAATAGTTTTACGGTTTACGGCATGTTATTTCCCTATAGCGTCTAACGAACCGGAAGCCTCATCCATAGATTATGATACAGATCTGATGTCAATTAACTTAATTAGTTGGTAGATGTTCTACAAGCTGAATCTTTTTTAAAATGTTTTCATTTTTAGCCCTTTGTTGCCCCTTGACAAGTTCTCTATCAAGTTCAAGTATGTTCTCTATGTACCGTTATTTACTCGTGTGAACATTTTATTTTAATTTTATTCGTAGTAATAATTTTTTGTAATTTAATTCAAATAAAAAAAAAATGTCCTAAGATGTTTAGATTTCGGGTTGTATATATGCAATAGAAAGCAAAAATAAATAAATTCTATCACTCACAGTCTCTTCTGTATCCTACAGGAAAACCGTGAGCGTGAAGCGGCTGAGATTCGCAAGCGGCAGCAGAGAGAAAGAGAAATGCTGACCAGAACGGCTAAGCGCAGATCCACTGGCACATGCTCCAATCGGGATGTGACCGATGATGCCTCTGCTCTGGAATCCGTCCTGACCAGCTTTCTCAGCCAACGTCCTTCTCGCAGGAGGCCTGGTGGGGTCATACCTGTCACAGACAGTCCCGTCAAGAACATCCGCCCTCAGGTTGAGGAGCATGAGGGCAGGGGGGATCTGGACAGCCCTGTGGAAACTAACGAGGAGAATTTTAAGATCTCAAAGGTGGAAGAACCCGGTAACATCTCCCAGAAGGAGGAGGTGGTTCCACCCTGTACCATTAATGATGTTCAGCGGGCACGAGCCGCTTCCAAAAGAGGCCAGTGTATTGTTGATGAACTGATTCCTGAAAGCAATGTCCTCAAAGAAGATGGGTGTAGCAACACCTCAGCTAAACAAGAGATTGAAGATGGAGCGACAAATAAAGAAGTTGAGGAGATTGGAGACCTGGATAAAGGAGAAGCAAGAGAGGAGGAGGACATTGAGAAAACAGAAGATGCAGACAAAATGCCTGAGCTCTCAGGCAAGATCCTCCGCTTTCATGATTCTGGCGTTGGCAGCCCGAACGCAACCGCTACACCTGATTGTTCCCGAGGCCATGCCATGAGGGCCTCCACTCCTCGACAGAGGGATATAAAAGAGGTAGATCTGGCCTTACAAAATGGACTGGGAGCTCTAGGCTCACCATGGACCATCCTCAGTCCTCGTGTCTCTCCCCGTAACACGCCCCACCGCAGACACTCCTACTCCTTTTCCAGAGTGGATATACTTGATGATGGTGTTTGGGCATTACCTGACACTCCTGTACGGGACAAACCTTTATTGTCCCATTATCCAGGAGCGGGGACTTCATCCTCATTACCAGACTGTCCCTCAAAGCGAACTCCAGCACAGGGGACAATTATAAGATCTGCATCACTTACTGATGAAAAAGTGTCTGCACCTAACTTCAAACTGGGACAGATCTTTCAGAGACGCACTGGACAGGAACTTCTTCCAGATAAGAGACCGGAAAGCTCAGGACTTGTATCCTTCTTCCGACGCTTCGGGGAAAGAAACAGGGCAGGAACTGTAGGTTAACATGACATGGCTTGTCCTATAAGAATTTTACTGTGCCATAAAGGATATGAATGTAGACAAATGGGAACTTGTCCTACAACACTTGTGATTTCTTGTGTTCTTATGCAAATATTATGATGATGCGTGCATCTGGTAACGTCTTGGTATTTTATTAGCTTTTAGTTCAGCATTGTTATTTCTATTAAGCTGCTTTTATTGGTTCACAACATTGAATTTCATGGACTGAAATGTTTTATTGTTCTTTGTGTTTTAAAGTCTGTCTTATTTTTATGTAATAAAGTGTGGATCCCACCTTTTGAAGCATCTTATGCACATTTTTTTTATTTATTTTTTCTTCTTCTACGTATGTCTAGAAATGCAATGCTGGCCCCAAAACATTAGACCCCAAAGCCACATTTACGGCATTGTTGTGTACTAGAGACACTGATGAGGTGAAGAGACATTGAAGAGCCCTAAGGCCATAAACACAAATAAATGTAGAAATTTGCTGAAAAAATAGATAAAATGTTCAAAATTAAGACAAAAGTATGTGGGCTACACTATTTGGTTAGCAATGACAAGGCAATAAGTTTCCACTATAGATTAAGGGACTGCATTAAATGTTTAAACCTAAAAGATTATACGGCCGCCTGTACATAATGGTGCTAATGTCACTATTTAGTCATGCATGTATTTTTTGAGTCTTTCCCTTCTACATTGTTTCTGCTGCAGCCTGAATGTAACAGACTCTCTCTGCTGTTGTTCATCAAGATACAAGTGGAAATAAGGAGAATTTGCCATGTTGTCTAGGTGATGGTGTATGTTTACAGCATATGATCTCACTTGGCTGGTGTCTCAGTGAAATAATACCCCCTGGAAAAAGCTGTGCAGCACAGACTCTTCTTTCATACAGTCCTGGGCGCTCTCACAGTGAATGCCGATTTTGTTCTTTTATCAAGTTCTAATTATAGCATATATTTTTAGTCTATTTAAAAACTTATCTCCATAGGTACAGTAAATCTAATCCTATTTTCGTTTGTTCCATTGGCTGTATCCCACCATCTAGACCACTAATGGATGTTTTTGTGTCACAAAATAACGCATCTTAAATGTGGAAAAGGCATGCTTAGTTTGCGTGCATTTGTGTGAGAAAGAGAGAAAGGACAAAAGAAAAGAAAGAAAACAAGGATGAAACCCGAGCTTTAGAGAAGGAAGGAGAATAGGATCACTTCATTCGGGACTCTCTCTTTGACAAAACTGCAGCCTGAACTCTACAAACCTGTGGTATTTTTGAACCAACTAAAGTAAGTAGGCTACATTATTTTGGAAATTATATTAATTTAAGATTTTAAAAGGAGACAAATATTTAGCATCTACTGCAATCATTTACATTGTATTAGATTTTACATTACATTTAAGATTTTGCTGAATAACATTTGAGTTTGTTAGAGAGTGAACGCACCCCCCAGCGGTGTGTGTGTTATTATAACATATTTTAAAATAGTTTTAATGTTAATGTGACGGAGTATTGTCATCATTTTGACACGGCATAGTCAAAATCTCATTCACAGTAAGCAAGTAAAGCTGTGGAGCGAGTTATACAAGGAATAACAGTGACCCAGCAAACACAATAACGTTTTAAAAACGTTTTTTTCACGTTGTGAAAAGGTTGTGATAACGTTTTTTTCCTACG
>JAUCMT010000002.1:8976278-8998520 GCA_032357475.1 Enteromius thamalakanensis | reverse complement strand
CGTTTTATTTTGGTTGTATATTTTTTTTATTTTTAAAAACGTTATTAAAACGTTTTTAAAACGTTGTACTACAACATAACCTAATTGCAACCAAAATACAACGTTGTGAAAAGTTGTAAAAACGTTTTGTGTTTGCTGGGGAATTGCCTTTGGGTTAAACAATTAATAGTACATAATTTCTGTTTACGTTTGTATGTTTTCTTAGTTGGGCCACACCAAGTTATTATTTCTGGTATCACAAGTGACCAGGAGATGTCGCTATATTTTTGTAAACGATTTATACTGCGCGTGGGAAACGTCGACGTCGGGTAACACCTAAAATAAAATAAAAAATAACAAAGAGTTATAAATTCCTTTCACTATTTCGCTTTTTATACTCGTGGAAGTGCTAGTTAACCACCCTTAAAGCCGTGTGTTGCCATTACCTTAAGATTTATTTATTAATTTTAATTAGCCTATGTTTTGTCCTTCTTTATAGTTGGAATCATGCCTCACTTTAATACAGCTTGATCACCAAAAGCAGCAAAATGTTGTGGTAAGTTGGTTATTAATGATGGTTTGTTTGTGTTTTAAAGAATCCTCTACAGTGGATAAAATGTTTTGCATTTTGGAAAATTTGTAATTGTGATAATCACAACAATTCTGTTTGTGGCTCAGCATGAATTCATGGTTCAACAGATATGCATGAGAGGAAGCTGAGTAAGGTTTCAGCTGATAGCAGGACAATGCTGGGCATTCACAGAGTCATTTCCGGGTCCATGTTTGCCGGAAAGGTGTGAAAATGGATGTGACTCTGTGAAGTCATTCACTGGTTATTACATGAGTCATGAGTAACTTACCATTTGACCTCCACAGTTAAATCAGAGACATACAATACAGAGACAATATCATTTAGCATCACAACGAATGCGTGTATAGGATTTGAAAGAGAAATTAAAAGTGAGAATTACTTGCTTTCATCATGCTATAGTGTTATACTCTACCTACACATGTTGCAGAGCAAGTAAAGCGCTACAGGACTGTTGTAGGTGAACTTTGTTCCTTAGTTGATTAAGACTGAGCAGTAAAATGGTTCTTAATCCCTGTGGTTTATTCTCAGTACAATGCACTCATTAGTGCAGACAGTGGCAGCAGGGAGTTAAACCTCTTTTTAACTCTAGTGATTATTAAAGTTCATTCATACCAGTCAGTTATTAAGTAATTAAGCACTGGAATTCCCTGTTTGCATATATGAGGATATTGAGTACAGTAAAAGACCCTTTAGCTGTTTTGCATATCTGATTGTTATCTAAGAGTCTTAACCTGTTTTACTCCAACGTACAGGACAGTATTCAAACGGCCTCCTATCTAAGCTGATACTGTATGTACCCCTGTTACTTCTTTTAAAATAAACTAAATATATGATGTCAGTTTAATGTTATACATGTTTATTTTAGTGTCTTATTTCAGCATTTTAACGAAGATCGTGTAAATATAATTAAGTGTAAATTATTTTAAGGCTTGCTGAGGACCTCTAATGGGGCCATGGTCCCCTGGTTGAGAACCAGTACTTTAGATGAGATGCTTGATGAGAAAAAAAGGAAAGGAAAAGGTTTAAGGATTTTGTGGTGCACAAATATTATAAAATTACTTTTTATTTTTGTTATAAAAACTTGAAAACATTGTATTATTCTTCGTTTATTTTTCTAATTTCAGAGTATACTTCTAGATTTGGTTTTACCTACTGCCTTATTTCAGATCTTAATACTTTCTTAACCACAATTTTAAACCATGAAAATCTGTCATAAAATATAATTTTGTTTAAAACTAATAATCTAAAAGTTTTGTATTTCTTATGTGAAAATAATTAGTTTGAATTCTTATGCAAATTGCTGTCATATACACCAACATTTTCCAGTTTCTACAAAAATGAGTATTCTTAGATATCCTGGAGGTGATTTTGTGTCGTATCTGAGTATTTCAGTATGCAAAAACTGAAAATATTAATTTTGCGTATTTAGAAAGCTATGAAATTGGCTTGACCAAAGACAAAGACCATTTTATAATAAATTCATGAATAAATATATTTACGTTATATTTATATACTCCCATCACAGAATGATATGAGATATAGTGAACTGAAATTCATTCATAAAAATTACATTTTTTAGATGTATGCAGAAAAAAGCGACAAAAATGCTTAGGTCTATGTATCAAATTACATAAATGGCAAATAAAATAAACTATTAAGAGTGAAAATTGTGTTTTAAAGCGAGTACACAGGGCCAAAAGCACTTGGTTGATGAAACACCCTACAGTACTTGACACAAGAAAAAAAGTGTGCATATTCATATTTCATAATATACTGTACCAGAGCAGACTGCATTGTTGTCCAGAGTATTCCTTTGGAGAGTCTATTTTCCAAACTACAACGTGGAAATCTGCAGCATCACATGTGATGGCATCACCACCCTTAGGCATCCTGAAGAAGTCTGCCTTCATACCATTAATAGAGCACAGATACACACTCTCACACAGTGCTGAGTGCTGGCTTTGTGTTGCAGTCACATGCAATTTACAGTATGGGTCCTGCAGGTCTGAACTCTTCCTGTATGAAGAGTATGAAGAGAGGGAGAGAGAAAAAGAGAGGGATGAGGAGGAGGAGGGGGAACGAGGCAGTCTGCCATCTGGGTTCTGCTGCACTGGATGCAGTCTCCATGGTAACATCGCTCTCTCATGCAATCAAATCAAGTCATGCAATCAAGCCCGGCCCACCTCCTTAAGCAATGCAGTTGTTGCTTTTATCATGTAAGCCACGCCCCCAACAGCTTGTCTCCGCCCATTCTAACCCTTAGGTTAGTACTTAGTAATAAAATGAACTCAATTTGTCACTAGATGTCAAGGATACTAATTCGAAGGGTTGTGACTTGGTAGTTCAAGATGTCACCATGTGTTTTTCTCCTTAGGTTGACATAAAGGATATTTTTAGCTTGTCTTGGAAGACTGATGTGACTTAAGTGACTCGGGTTGCCCAAGCTGGAATTTCAGCACTATTACTTTTCCATTCTGCTCTGCTGGGTCTTATTGTATGTCCTGTGTAGTGGATATCTTTCTCTCTTGGCCTCTGTAGTCATTAATCTTCATTAGCTCTCACGCAGTTAAACAGTCATTATCTTGTCCCCATGATTTTTCTCCTATCATGTTCTTCCCTGCTATCTCTTTTTTTACCCTCATTGTGAATTTTATTTTTTATTTATTTTTAGAGTCTTTTATTTGGATGAAGTTTTTTTTATTATCCATTTAGAAGTTTTTATGCACAAATCTAATATAAAAAATATAAATAATATAAAAAAATGAAATGCAAAAGTTACATAAACTTTTAAATATGTGCAAAAAAACATGGAAAAAGTTTACAATGATAAAATTACACCACTGTTTGAAAGTTTTGGTTTAAAAAAATAGTACATTTACTCAGTAGGGATGCAAAGTGACTATCGCTAATAGTGATATATAATAGTGTTATTTAAGAAAAGTATTTAGGAAAAACTTTATTATGTCATTAAATATATTTATATATAATATAAAATATAAAAATATGAATATATAAATGTATACACATAAATATTTTCTAAAACTAGACTGTGTGTGTGTATATATATATTTGTTTTATGTTGTTCTTTTGAACTATTTTGAACTATTCGTCAAAAAATGCTTCCTGAGCACCAAATCACTATAATAAAGAATTCTTTAGAATCGTATGCCCTGAAGACTATAGTATAGTTTTGTTTTAAATAAACAATCTATAACCTCTCTTTCCAAGACCAGTCTGAAAGTTAACAGTAAAACTGTCAGTAAACAGTAAAAGGTGTTTAATTCCAGAATAGTGTCAGATCAAATGCGAGTTTATTAAAACAGCATCTAATTGGTTATTCAGGTCATAGTCATCACCACCCTGTAACCTGTTTGGCCCAAGTGACGTCAGCAGAAAATGAAAGGTGTTTCAGAGGAAAGCGTGGCTGCATTTTAAATTTAATATTAAAAGACAAACTACTATATAAATAATGATTAACAGAAACATGCATCAACAAATTTCAAATTTTTTAAATACAATGACAAAAAATGATTTTTGCAGTGCATGTGATACAGTGGGAACCCTTAGAGACATTAGGAGAGATTCCTCTGTATCTAAAGGATGTGTTCTCTCTCTGCCATTTTCCTGTTGCCTTGCACCTTCACTCAGAGCATTGGCTGAGCACATCCCCACCTCCCTTCCTTTCAGCCAATACCCTTCCACTATCTACCCTTCCCTTCCTTCCTCTCTCTCTTCTCTCTCACACACACATTATACACCCTCGCTTGCTCACGCCCTGCTGCTGCCGCTGCTTCTCTCCTGTCTGCCTGTCTTTCCTGCTTTCTGGATTTGCTCCTTTAATTTCGCTGTATCTTCTTCTTTGGGATGAGGGGCTGTAAGGCTGGAGGGGGCTGTGCTTGGATTCTTCGCTGAGACCTGTCCGTATCTTTTTCTCTCTGTTTCTGTCAGCCGCGAGAACTCACGTGAGTACGGCTTGAGGGAGCTCCCCCTTTATCTTTCATCCTTTTTTCCCTTGCTTTCATTCTCTTCGCTAACCTCTCTATCCATCTCGCTGTCGTTCACGCAGCTTTGAGAAGGACTGTCTGTGATGAATAATTTACTGCAGTGTCTGGCCTCTCCCTTTCAGTCAGCTGGGCATCTCTGACACACGCATGCACAAACACACACACACATGAGTGAACGGACATAATCACAAACACCCGCTAGGCTTTCAGTGCTTACGTAAAACAGCAGTGCTTGTGTGCTGAGAAATGCATGGATGTGCACCTTGGTGAGTGTGTGTGTAAACACAAGTATGTTAGCTGTCTCCTGTGACGTGTGTGATCAGTGTGCTTTGCTTGCACTGATTCGAGTCACGCAGGGGAAAACATTGAGATTTTAATTGGATGGCTTCATATTGGATTCATGATTCACTTCATGAGTGTGTTTAGTACCTCAGCGGCTTCCTGTCATTGATGCTGTCTGAAGATGTGTGGTACATCTTAATGATCCAGCAACTAATCTTCTCATGTAAAATCGTTCTGTTTTTCACTGTTTACTGATGAGTGCTGCGCCTTATTATAGTAACATGGTTACAGTCATTGTAATTATCCAAGCTGGCAGCTAAAGATAATGTAATGACAACATAACAGCACAATCAAGTGGGCAGGACAGGTGACACTCATTATAATATTGTTTTGTAGACATTACTTAAATACAACTGTTGATGTGCTATAAAAATTTGCGATATTTAATTATTTTAATTAGCATTGATAGTTCCCAAGAGGGAAGTTACATTGCTTGTTGGTTGCCCTTTTTATAGTTGAAGACAATTATCAGAGTTCTCATACAGCATTCATATATATATAATAATTTTTTAATAATATATTTATTAATATTTTAAATTAGCTTTTTTTATTTAAATTTTTCTTTTTATAGTAGCTTTTTTTTAACTTCTTTTTAGTTTCAATTTAGTTTTAGTAAATGTAGTACTTGTCTAGAACTTGTTTTATTTGAATTTGAATTTAAAAAAATTCTTACATTTCTTCTAAAAAATAGGTATTTTTATAACATATTCATATTTAATTTTATTTTTAATTCAGTGATTTTAAAAGTTCTCATTAATGAGACATATATGAGTAATGATATATGCAATTATTATGTAATTTAAAGCATTTATTTATTTATTTTAAGACTCTCTAGAGGAATTTTCAGGGGAAAAATCTAAGATGAATTAGACTTTACAAACGTTTTCATTTGTTCTCCATATAATTTCCTCTCTTTCTAAGAGTAGATACAAAGATTTGTGATTTTTCTTTGAAATGGTCCTTAGCTATTAACATTTTACATAACAACATTACGATTCACAGCTAAATGCACCTAATGTAAAATGGGACCTTCTCACTGTGTCTCTGTGGTCCATTTAAATCTATTAGAAGCACATGAACAAGAATGGCACTTACATGCCATATGAAGATGCGTGTAGAAGAGTGAAGCCTGTGAGAGAGAAGAACTCACAGGAATGCCCAGCTGGCATTGACATAATGGCTCCTGAGAAAATAAAATATGACTAGACTTCAGAAGTCGAGCATGGCTTAGTATTGTCTTTTTGTTGACACAACAATCAGTTTTGGTTCCATACAACAACGGTAGGGCAAAATACTGAAGCAATCATCAGGCCATTTGTCAAAAATCCAAATAAAATGCTTTTCCAGAGTATTATTACACTATAGGTTTGACTGTAAAACTTTCCCTGATTGGTGCTGAGAGGTCAAACAGGGATTGTAACGCTCACAAATGGCGTTTGCCATCCTTTGGTTGGAGATTATGATGGGTGGAAGGGCAGTGAGATGAAGCTCAGATGACAGATGTCTCTGCTTTAGTGCAGTGATGTATATTGCCATCCACTGCCATTGTTCATGTGTGTGTTGTGCTCTTTCCCTTGTAGGATCACATTAAATGCCTTTCCAGCGACATACAACCCTTATTGTGATAGTTATGGCTTCCTGAGTGACCATTACTCTACCTAACTATCCCCTTCAGTGTTTTTGTTTGTGCATTTGTATGGGTGAGATCGATTTACCTGTGATGTGAGTTTCGTCTGCTGGGTGTGATATGTTTGTGGTGTTGTTAACAGAACCAGTTTCGCTCATTCAGCCTGGTTTATAGACATCCAGGTGGGCATTCCAGTTCATAAACACGCTAGTTTGATGCGACATTCATAATCATAATACAAACGGTTTCTATTTAAAAGCTTTGCTGGTTCTTGTGTCCTAAAATTTGTACACTATGTTCTTATTCAAAAGGCAAAACAATTGAGCTTTCTGACATCTATTGACAATCAGTCTCAGTTAATTGTGGCAGCTATTATTTTAGCTTTCTTTGGCAGATGTTTTTTTTTTTTCCCAGTCACATTATTATTGGAGTGACAATTAATATAAAACATAATATAAATGCCTACATGCAAAAGGATGCATGGATGGTAAGTTTTTATTTTTGGAACCTTTCTTTCGTAGACAAGCGACTGTGAATGTCAGCGTTCATGTGAAGCAGCATTTACAAAAAGAGTGTCCCATTGCCGCTTGAGCAATGCATGGATGTGTTTGATGTGCTGTAATGCGATAAAACGAGCTTGGCAACATGCACATCCTCTACAAAACAATCGTTTAAAGCATTCTCAAGTCATCTTACTTCTCCACAGGCTTGTTGGGGTTAATTTTGAATCTGAATTATTCCCAAGAGATCAGAGTCTTGTGTTATTTCTGTCAGTGTGAGGGGTCTTAGGGAGAATTAGTCTTTCTTGGCTTGGTTACAGGTACTATTGACTGTTGTTTGATTATGAAGGAGCAAGAGAGAAATGGGGGAAGGAGGAATTAATGAAGAGTCGGGAGAGCTTGAAAAAAATGCTGCCACACATAGCAGGAATATACTGATGGGGAGTAAATTTTAGGTTTCTGTTCTGCTTTGCTAATTCACTGCATTTATGGATTTGGCATATGATTTTAAGGAATCAAAGTATTTATTTAATTAGTTCATGCATGCCCTATCAAAACCTGGCCAATCAGAGAATGCAGTGCTTGAATGATCAGCTTTGTAAAAAAAAAAAAAGTCTATGCAATTTTATATTTTTACATTAACAATGTAATCAATATATTTTATTATAAAAGCCAAATATGAATCTCACCAAGTGTTTTTAAGGATTTTACATTTATTCCAAAATGACTGCTTAGTAATTCACTTAAAGTTTTCTCATCGTGTTAAACTTTGAAAACATAAGATGTTATATATTTAAAATATTAAGCGTAATATTAATCAAATGCTCTTGGCGGTGTTTTATTATTCCGTGTTTGCTCTGTTTTTTTGATGGATGCGTCAGAGCCCTCCAGAACCGCAGCCCCTCTGAACTCTCAGGGGTCTGGTCGTCTACTCACTATTCAGAAAACACTTGTTCAGTACTGAACCACAGAATGAGGACATTTTTGCATAATTTATACTCCTAAACTGATAAACATACTTTATAAGTGAGTTTTTCCACTGAAACGCCAGAGGCTGATCCACAGGGTGACTCACACCCATCTGCGAAAAGCACATGTGCATTAGCTTTGTTAAAACTCTCCACTTTACATATGGCAAGTGCTTTATTAAACTGATAAGTCTTTGACCTGTTTTTTGGTATTGTTTATATGCTTAAGGCAGTAAGTGTTCTTAAATATCTCCTGAAAACACACACACTCTCACAAACACATTAGTTATTTGAAGGATCAGATTATTTCTGACCCGTCTCATGTACCCAGCTATGCATGCATTCCCTCCAGATATATTCCCACACTACAGAGAGAGACAGATAGTAAGAAATGAATAGGACATGTGAAAGGACCAAATCTAATTAAAGCAATAAATCACCTAAAACTGAAAATTTCCCAGTGATTTACTCACCCTCAAGCCATCCTAGATGTATATGACTTTTTTAGACAAATACAAAGATATATTTGACCATCTTATGTCGCTTGGGTATTTTTATAGCAATAACCAAAAATACATTGTATGGGTCAAAATTATTAATTTTTTTTAATGCCAAAAAATCATTAGGACATTAAGTAAAGATCATGTCCCATAAAGATATTTCTGACTGTAATATTTGATTTGTAATACGCATGCATATGCAATATTGCTAAGAACTTGGACAATTTTAAAGGCAATTTTTTCCTTAAAATTCCAGATTTTTTTAAAAATTGCATCTCGACCAAAAATTGTCCTATCCTCAAAAAGCATATAAAAATGGAAAGCTTATTTATTCGGCTTTCATGTGATGTGTAATATATACCTTTATGACTGGTTTTGTGGTCCAGGGTCACATATTAAACAACGTGTGAATGGACATTTCCAATTAATTACATTCTTTTAATAACTCATAGAACATTTAGGGTAATATAACTGCACACTGTATGTGTCTATATTTTATAGCCTGAGCTATAAAAGAGAAGCCACTAAGCAAAAGAAATTCTTCGAGGGTGACACCATGTACGAATTAAAACGGTGGAGCACTAAATGCCAAATCTGTGTAATGACCACTACAAGACTCTGACATAGGTAGAGCAAGATTTTTCTCTTTCTGTTGAACTCCTCTCTCTCTCTCTTTGCCCTGCGGTATCCTGACAGCATTCTGTTGAGTCATGTTTCCTGCAGCATGATTACCTCTCCCTCACTGCAATTGCTGTGACATGCTGTATTACATAACTGGACACAGTAACAGGACGGTGCCCGAGGGCTCCATCTGAGCCAAGTGCACTAGACGTAGCATCTTATTGCACTTTAAGTAAAGATTAATTAATGCAATCATCAGGAAACTTTAAATACGCTTCACTGTTTGTGCTGCGTGGGAGCACGCCATATGTCGGGTTATCACACAGATGATATACAGAAAATATATGAGGATGGATAATATTTGGAAATGAATCGCTGCGGATTGAATTTAATTGCAATGATTGGCACTGCATGAATGTCATTTTTCCACAGCGTTATATCACAGTTCCTTGCTGTTTAAGTAAGCACAGCCAGTTACTGATCTACTGGACAGTGCAAAACCCTGACAGATGATGGAGAGATTTCATGATTCCCACTTTTTTAGGGCCAGTCATTTCTGAGTGCCTCTATCTTGAAGCAAGCAAGCAATTATTATGATGTCAGCCCAGATCATCAACCACAACGCTACTCTGTTACAAAGATCACAGATATACAGACAGGTCTTTAACACAGGTTACAGCATGTATTCTCTCATATACAAAAATAACTATTTAAAAAAGTCCAGCTGCAGTTGTGCCTGCCGTGTTGGTGCAAGTTTGAAGCAGTGGCGTCAGTCAGAGGTGTGGGTGTTATCTGAAAACCAGCCACCGTGGGAGAAATCAGACAGTCAATCCCGCCAGATTAATGACAGTTGATGTTTTCCATTTAATCTTCAACCGCTCTGCTGATGGATTAAAAATGTCATTCACTCACAATGTCTTTTTAAATCTCTTTTTAAACAAAACAATTATTACATGCATAAATATGGAAAATTATACATATTTGGTAGAAGCATATGCCTTTATATTAACACAAGGCTTCAAAAAAAAAAAGGTTTATTTATTTGTATAAAACAGTTTATTTGAATTATTTTTATTAATTTATTATTGATTTTTTTTTCTCTCTCATGAATCAGAGGTATTGAAATTTATAATCCTGCAATCTGGAGTCACTCCATCCAGATGTGATGACGTCATCTCTTATATAATCATCGTACCGAGCAATTGTTTAAAGACTTTATATGTCAGTCAGTTCACAAGCAAGCAAAAGTAGGGCAACGTCCTGAGCTAAACCAAGATTAACTTTCATTTTGATGGTTTAGTTTTTAAAATAGTTGAACAACAAACTATTCACGCTGCAAATAATCCTGCGGAAATGAAACATCCCACACTTTTTTGACTCAAAATGATTCACTCACTTAATAGTAGCTGTTTTTATTATTATTTAGAAGCAGGTACACGGTGAACTGAAGGCTTTTGAACTGCCAAACTGGTGTTTTTATATGATCATAGTTGTACATTGTTCACCATGAGCTTTCACTCACACTAAAGTGCTTGCAACAAAAAAAAGCTGGCATTCAACTCAAATCCTCTCCTTTTCCCAACCCACCCAATCTGTCAGTAGGAATTGTTTCTCTCTGAGGCAATCCATGCCTTTGGAAAGATAACACTGAACGGCCAATCACAGCAGAGCTTGTGGGAGGAGCGAAATCTGTGCATTCAGCCTCAGCCAATGGCGTAGCCTGGTAGATGTGGTTTGGCTTTAGCCAGCCGCCCCTTTGTGACATCACAGCTGTTGCTCGGGCAGTGAGAGTGCACTAGGCGTGGGGACGACGAGCGGTGTGTTCATCTGGGGAGGGGGTCTAGAGAGAGAGGGAAGGGGATCTGTTGTGCTATTGAGCCACCAGGCCCTGCAGAAATCTCAGAAAACAACAATGGAACCTGCTTGAGAAGCGTCTGTTTTGCTTTTGAGCGTAAGTGTGTTTAACCCTCTAATGTTAGTGTGTGTGCACGTGAACGGTCTTCTGTGTTTTACATGCTCACTGGAGCAGTGAATAGCTGTGGCTATGAAAGAGAAGAATGCTTTTGTTTCTGTCTCTGGTTTCCTTTCTAAAACAGTTGGTCAGAGTTGGTTTAGGAACGGTTTCATGCTTTGGTTAGTGTCTTCTTCAGGCCTTCACTGCATAGTCTGATTTCATCAGGAGACCCTCATGTGGAAGAGCAGTTAGAATATATGTTTTGTGGTTGTTTATAATTTTTTGAGATGTTAAGCTCTAGTTCTGGAGGACTGAGTCATGAGTTTGGCATCCTATGGGAGGCTGATGGATGTCAGAAGCAGTTGGATGGGCGCTGAGTGAGTTGGAAAGGTGTATACACATGTGCCATGCACACAGTGACGTGTGGGAGTGGATTCTGGGATCATTTTGTAAGAGGCTGCGCGATACAATTGCTGATTGTTGTTGGCTCCTTTTTCTAACAATGACACAGTGTTTGGTTTCTCAATTGTGGCTGTATCTGGGTCAGGGTTGCTGACCGCTTGCCTGACCTTTGAGGTCTTGCAGATCTCGTTTTAGTGGATCAGGTGAATTTACGTTACTGTGCAGCATTTCGAGCAAATCATGGTTTGGCATCCTAGTGGGTAAATTACAGAATAACCATTATATACTGTATATATACATAAATAAATAAATATATATATATATATATATATATATATATATATATATATATTACATTTATATACTTGAATACACTTTTTAAAAATATCTATCTATCTATAAATGATTATTTTTTAATTTTTTTTAAATAAGACATTTTATTTTTATATGTATATATATATATATATTTATATATATTTAGATTTTAAATAATTTTAATATTAGAATAATTTTAAAATGCCTGACAAATGAGCTCTTAAATCATTCATAAGCAGACTAAGTGTCAATAAATCTTATAATATCAGATAACCTTTTTATGTCTATAAAAGTTCAGATTTCATGTGTTGTAACTACTCAATAATGTGTCATATTTGTCAATAAATAAAAACATTTTTACAGTGAAAAAAAAAAAAAAAAATATATATATATATATATATATAAACGTTTATACCATTTAACACTTTCTTTCTGGCTTCAGGAAAGGTTCTGTGCTTATTTCTGATTTGTTTCTCGATTCAAACGAGTAAGTCTCATTTATAAATAATATGCTTTGCAAACATGTTTAGTCACATGATCCTGAATTCTACGTGTCAGTGTATATTTGAGCCCCCGTCGGCTCGGATACCTGCTCTGGCTCCTCTTTCTGTGTTGTGCCACAAGAATCTCAGCCATCCGCTGCTGGACGTGACCCTTATTAAGCCTACCCCACTGAGACATACATCTAAATATAGCCTGCATACATCAACACATCAAATCAGAGAGGAAAACGGGGTTTGGGGGAGGAGGCAAAGGGTACTTGTGTTTAAAGCTCCCATGTTACCATCACTCATTCGTCCATGAGAGCACATGTCAGTCCTGCAGAATTATCAGAGCAAACTGAGTAAACTGAGAACAAGACACTCGCTGTCAAAACATGGCAGAGAGCAGAAGTGAGAGACTGAGGGAGTGATAATGAAACCGTGGCCTGCAAACTAATCAGACAGAGAGGCCTTTTTGAGTTAAAGACCTTATTCATGTTTCTGTGGAATCTGACTTGTATGGGAGACTGGGTTAGATGTGTCACCCCCTTAATCTAGTAAATTGTGCATGATTTACATGCCAAATCTAAATCGGAGCCAATAGGAATGCAATGTTAATACATATAAAATGGTGTATTTCTTTCTATCTATTGCAGTAGTGTGTCAGTAGTAAATACCAGCTTACATTTACAATCATTCATTTTGCTATTCATTGTAATAATAGAGTAAGATATTGTCTGACAACAGCCAGTGCTCCACACAGAGATCTGATCTGATCATCATCCAGTCTGTCTGGAATCACCTGAAGTAACAGAACAAACCGAGACAGACTAAATCCAGAAGAACTGTGAACGTCTCCAAGATGCTTTAAGAAAACTACCTGCAAACTATCTATATATATATATACTGTATACACATATACAGTACATACAAATATAAAATTAATATAGATATATTGATATATTCATTATGTATTATTATTATTTTGATCGTATTATATTAGTACTGTTATTTAATGATACATTTTAAAACAAATATTACATAATTATACATATTTATAAATATATACATATTATAATAGTTATTTTTTATAACATGTATACATTTGATTATATGTTAATATATTATTACATATATTATTAGTTTATAAAACATCAATTGAATCAGGATAGCCCCATTTAAAAAGAAAAATAAATAAATAGACATAACATATTAATTATATAATGCTTACAGGTACACATGAAAAATTCAAATATTTTCTTTATTTTCTTTTTTTGGCTGAAAATTAAATTTCCTACATGTCAAAACAAATATATCCCGATTTAAAAGAAATACCATATGCTTGTTGGTGAATTGTACATCTAAATTATATGCTGAGTAATTTATTAATTATTATTAATTGTACCATTTGTTCAAAAATGGTAGCTGTGTGTCAGATATGTTAATACATGCTATGTCTGTGGATCATGATTTTGCTTCCGAAAAACCATTACATGTTTTCGCAACCACAAACGTTATGTTTCATTATGGAATTGGGCAGTTGTATGTTTAACTTAGATTTATCTCATTTATGTGAATTTTATTTTTATTCCTTTGAAAGGATTGTTTTACAGCGCCACACACGACATGCAGGAACATAATAATAAAGTGTGAACCCAATGTGAATACGATTTACTATTTTGTTCCTTCAATTTGCTAAATTGCACATTCGATTTACTAATTCGTTTTTGCTCGATTGGCTAAATCATGTGCACAGTTTAGTAATTAGAAAATGCACAATTTATAAATCGAGGGAACAAAATAGTAAGCACATGATTTAGCCTACTATTTTTTTCCTGCATGTCATGTGCATAATGTTCTATGTATCTATGTTAGACATTTTCTTTAACATTCTGAAATAGAATTAATCCCAAATTATTAGTTTTACCTCAGTCTCATATCTCTTCACCTAGAGGACAATAAAGTAAAAATTGGCACAGCGTGTAGGAACCAGTAATGACCGCGGTAGTTGTTCATGTCCTTGTATCAGTACTTATCCGTCTGCCCGCTGTTGCTGTGTCTCATCAGGAAAAGTGGCATGAAAATTGACAGCATCAATTTGCCTCCGCAACTCCATAATCCAATTTTCCATGCTCCTCTCTACTGATGAAATACACCGTGTTCTTTGGCCTGCAGAATAAGAGTTATTTTCCTGTATTAAAGTTACTGGTTTGGTAGCAGCTCAGCAGGCATCAGCTGTCATCTCACTCTGATGAGTTCTTTTTCATATTGGAGGCCATACTGTGAGCTTTTCCATCACTTCAAAGTTAAAATGGTGAAGCATTGGTTTTTTTCAGTAACATAGCATCTTCTTTATTTCAGGTTTAGGTGTGTCCTGGCCCCAGGCCCTCTCTGTGGATGTCTGTCACCATGGCGAAGTTTGAGACCGGCCGCACAAGTCCAGTGGTCCGCCAGATAGACAAGCAGTTCCTGGTGTGTAGTATCTGTCTGGACCACTACCACAACCCCAAAGTCCTGCCCTGCCTGCACACTTTCTGCGAAAGGTCTGTGTTTGTTGCCATAATTACAGTCCCTCATATTTAAAAAAAAAATAATAATTCTGGTCATTTAATTTCTGGTAACTCCTACTATGTTGATACTGAGTTCAAAAATATCAACAAAACTTTTCATGATGTAATTTTAAATTACGTGTACAGTTAAAAGTCAAGTTTACATACACCTAGCAGAATCTGCATAATATCAATTATTTTTCTGAAATAAGAAGGATCATACAAAATGCATGTTATTGTTTGTTTATTACTACTGACCTGAATAAGATATTTATATATATTTATATATATATATATATATTGAGGTCAATAAGTATTTATTTGATCAGCCTGTGATTTTGCAAGTTCTCTTACTTAGAAATCATGGAGGGGTCTACAATTATCAGCATAGGTGCATTTTCACTGTGAGAGACAGAATCTAAAAAGAAAAATCCAGAAATCCCATTGTATGATTTTTTTTTATTAATTTATTTGGGAATTACTGTGTTAAATAAGTATTTGATCACTTGCTTATCAGCCAGATCTCTGACCCTCAAAGACCTGTTATTTAGCTTTTATGTAGTCCAGCTACACTCTGCTCATGATTCTAAATTAGTAGCACCTGTTTGAGGTCGTTAGCTGTCATAAAGACACCTGTGTACCCCACAATCAGACAAAGTCTAAGTAGCAACATGGGCAACTAAGAGCAGTCAAAAGACACAAGAGACAAAATTGTAGACCTTCACAAAGCAGGAAAGGGCTACGGGGCAAATTTTCCAAGCAGCTTGGTGAAAAAAGAACAACTGTTGAAACAAATGTCAGAAAATGGAAGAGGCTAATGACGACTGTCAAAGTCTCTTGGACTGGGGCCTCACGGAAGATCTCTCCTCGTGGGATATCAATGATGCTAAGAATGATGAAGAATCAGCCCAGAACCACACGAGAGGAGCTGGACAATGCTGTTAAGAGAGCTGGGACCATCGTTTCCAGGCTACTATCAGTAATACACTAAGATGTCATGGTTTAAAATCTTGCCTCGCACGGAAGGTTCCCCTGCTTAAGTCAGCCCATGTCCAGACCCCTCTGAAGTTTGCCAGGGACCATCTGTCTCCATCTGGAGAAAGTCCTGTGGTCTGATGAGACTAAAGTAGAACTTGTTTGGAGGAAGAAGAATGATGAGTATCATCCCAATAATACCACACCTACAGTGAAGCATGGGGCTGGAAGCATCACGCTCTGGGGGTGTTTTCTGCACAGGGGACAGGACGACTGCACTGTATTAAGGAGAGGATGAACAGGGCCATGTATTATAACATATGCAAAAACCTCCTTCCCTCAGGCAGAGCATTAAAGATGGGTTATGGCTGGGTCTTCCAACATGACAATGACCCAAAGCACACAGCCAGGAAAACCAAGCAGTGGCTCTGTAAGAAGCATATCAAGGTTCTGCAAAGCAAGAGAACTTCACTATATGACCTTACTATATATATATATATATATATATATATATATATATATTGTAGTGAAGGTGTAGTGCATCCAGTAAAACTCTGTATTTAAGCATAAATGTTACTTGCTAAACAAGACAAGTTTTTTGTGTTTTTTAATTATCATTCTTATTTGAATTTCTTTCACCAATTTTCCAAAAGGTATTTCATGTAAATAATTATTCATATTATTGGACATATGCAGTTTATAATTTTACTCCCAAGTATAAAATTTTAAATATACACTATTTTTTCTGTCCTGCAGCAGTCTTAGAAGCATGTGAAGCAAAACCAGTTGAGAACCTCTTATTATCAAACAAAAACAGCTGAAAATCACTCATTGTGAAGCACAGTCCGTTGAGAACCATTTATTGTGTAGCAAAGTCAGCAGAAAACCACTTCCTATTAAGCAAATCCATTTGCGAAAAATTTATTGTGACGCAAAACCAGATAAGAATGGCTTATCTGAAGGGAAATTGTGGGTGGGCAGGGAAAGCAACTGAGAGAATAAGTTTTACACAGCTGTTTTTCCAGGACTGTAGCAGCATACGTCTTGAAATAGCGTTTTCAGAGACGCAACAGCATTCCTCAGCAGCTCTGTCCAACATACAGGACGCTGGATCTTCTTTCTTGCTTTCTTTGCAGCACCATATTACCACATTACTCTTATTAATGCGCTCTCATGCACTTTTCACCCTTCACTCCCGCCAACTTCATCCAAACCTGTCAAGAATGTCCTCATCTGCCTTGGTTACATAACCAGTTGTCTTTGCCCCACATTCAAGATGTTATACCGGAATGATGTTATCCATTAGCCTAAGCACCTGAAATTAGCTTTTGCGCTCACGGTAGGCTTGTCTACCTAAAGTAACAAACATAATTCACGCATGAACTCATTCTGCACAATCAATCCTCTGTTTTGAGTGTGTTTTTGCTTGTTACAGACCAACAACCATGAGCACAAGGCAGTCATCGGTCCGGTTGACCTGTCACCTGTCTCAGGGGCCTAAGATTAAAAGGGGCCCCCATGTTGTTGGCACCATCTGGCTGTGCCTTTGACATGATGTCATGTGTGGGACAGGTCAAGCTGTCTGGAGAGCCAGATGTGGAAATGCAAACAAACTCGGGGCTGCCATATGTGTTTTGACCATCAACTTCTGTCAACTACCTCCAAAAAAATGATGCAGTTCAGCCTTTAAAGCCCAGAGCTGCAAATCAAAGTTATGAAAGAAGACAGCGCTGTCGGTTTTTCCATGTGCTTAGCACATATTCAATTTGCACAGACTGTGTGCCAGCTTATGGATTTGGCACAATTTGATGTCTACTGCATTTCTGATACTTAAAAAAAACACAGAATTGCTGCCAACATAATTTAGTAAGTTGTGTTTCAGTGCGTTTAATCTTAGTTTATTTGAAGCTTTTGTAAATAAATTGATTATTTTATGTATTTTTTTTGTTTTGTTTTGTTTGAGAACAAGGAATATTTCAGTCAAAAATTATAGATTGAAGGCCTTAAGCCAATTAAACCCTATCATCTCTCAGAAATGGGAAGGAATGGGGATTATTTGTTTATAAGAACATTGTTCAAACCCCCACCCTTAACCTAACTGCAAAACCTGATTAGTTAATAGGAATTTTGTCCCAGGACACGCACAGGAACATAACCTACTTGGGTAAATCGCATGAAACAAGTTAAACAAAGAAAAGGGACTAAAAGGCAAAAAAGACCTAATAACTGTTGTTATTAAAGTCAAGAACTGTTGGTTGGTTAACAAGTGTTGTTTTGAATTCCCAGCCACTAAAGTCAGTTCAACTTATAACTTCAACTTTAATTGTCTTAGACCAGTCCTACGAGTCACAAACTGTACAGAGCTCCCCAGACTCAGTGTCCCATCATGTACAAACATGAATGAGCTAACCCATAAATTTACTTGAAATATGTGTCTCTTCAACAGACCCGAAGGCTGACGAAAGTGGAACGGCAGCGGTTCAGTGAAGAGGTGGAGATGCTAAAGTGCCTGCAGCATCCAAACATTGTCCGTTTCTACGACTCCTGGAAGTCCACCATGAAAGGACACAAGTGCATCATCCTTGTTACGGAACTCATGACGTCAGGGACACTGAAGACGTAAGTTCAGTCCAAGCATAGTTGTGTAAAATTGCTACAAAAGTACTTGCAGATGGTATGGCCATTAATGATGCCAGTACAAAGACAGGAAAAGTTCTTTCTCCTGTAAATAAACTGTTCATTCTGTGGATTCTCACATGAGACACTGAAGCCCAACTGCTTTCTGTAGAATAACTGGAGTAATTTGGAATACTGTCTTTCTCGAGAAATGGAATACTGTAGCTTTTTTCCTCGCTTACAACCTCTAATGGATAACCAACCAAATCGTTCTCAGTTATGATGCTACCTTAGTTTAAATGTGAATGTAAAAAAAAATTATTTGACTGCTCATTACCAGTGGCTCCATCCCAAATTGCAGTTTAGTATACAGGTTAGTAAAGACTATGCCTACTCTAACTACACTGCTAACCTGTTTACCTATAGGTACCTCAAAAGGTTCAAAGAGATGAAGCTGAAGCTCCTCCAGCGTTGGAGTCATCAGATCCTGAAGGGCCTTCACTTTTTGCACACCCGAACACCTCCCATAATCCACAGAGACCTTAAATGTGACAACATCTTCATCACTGGCCCCACTGGATCTGTTAAGATTGGTGATTTGGGCCTAGCTACTCTCAAGAGTGCCTCATTTGCCAAGAGTGTCATTGGTGAGATTTAGAAAAATGTCTTTCTTTGACCTTCACAACAGTTAGTGTAAACAGTGCCCTGAGCTGCTGTTACTATGGGCTTACCTTGTTTGTTTACTCTGTCAACTTTAATTATGCCGCAACAAGTGACTGACACAGATTTCTCACCTTGCTTACAGTATATAAGGAGGTGCTTGTATCACATTAGCTCATTAGCTCAGCATTGGCTTGACGCGGTTCTGATCTGCTCATGTTGAGATTAGGAGAGTGCAATGGCATGAATAAGTAAAGAATGTGTGACCTGAATGGGACATCAGGAAAGCACAACCAAGAGATCAAGCTCAAGTTCAGCTTACTATTCATGTTTATTAGAGCATTAACATTCAGTCACTTGCTGAGACAACTAGTACTCTCTGATTAAAAATGTAGACACTTTATACAAGGTTATAATAGCACATGACAATAGCATAGGTAAACAGCATATGATGGTTAGGTATATTTTGAAGCATGGCAGCTGGTTTAAACTGGTTATGTGCTGGTCCTAAGCAACTAGCTCCTGCTCAAGACCAGCTTAATCCAGCTCAAACCAGATGCTATTCTTTAAAACATACTTAACCAGCATATGCATTTTTTTTTTTCAGTAGTGAATATATATTGCTTTGGAAAAAATAACTAAATGGCTGCTTAATGTTTGTTTTTTGGCAATGTTCTTTGCTTTTCACAGGAACCCCAGAGTTTATGGCTCCAGAGATGTACGAGGAGAAATATGATGAAGCTGTTGATGTTTATGCTTTTGGCATGTGCATCCTGGAGATGACCACATCTGAGTACCCTTACTCAGAGTGCCAAAACGCTGCGCAGATCTACCGCAAAGTCACCAGTGTAAGTCAGTCCTTGCACCTGTATTACAAACTTGAAAAGAACATCATAGCCTGTACTTAAAAAGTTTCCCCGTCAATACAGACTTCATTGTTTTGTCAGGCTGTATGAAAAGCATCACCTCTTTCTTTGTTTGCCTCACACACACTTCAGCCAGTTCACACTCATTCTTTTTTGGAAACTATGGTTCCTTGAAGAACCTCTAACAGCCACTGTAAATTCTATCGCAGGAAAGATTCTTTATAGAAGATGAGGTTCTTTAAATTACTGCAATGTTCTAAACGTTTACTGAAAAGGTTCTTTGAGGAATCACTGGAAAGTTCTTCTGTGGAATCACTGGAAAAAAAACCTTTTGGGTTGCTAAAGTGTTGCTAGTCATTTTGTCAAACCGCATATCGATTCACTACTTCATTAGCTATCTCTCCTCAAAGCGGCTTTAAGCTTTTGCAAGTCTGCTAATGGTTGTGTGAGGCCTTTATGAAGCTCTCGTTGACATTTCCTTGCAACATGGGGACAATTAGCACGGCTCTCTTGAGCTGTAATTCTGTTTAGGAGATGGCGATCTTGTCTGTCGCCCAGATCTCTAATCAACCCCCCGGTTAACGCCGGAGTCCAAACAGATTTCTGATTACAGTGTTGCAAATATGTCATTTCATTGTACTTGTGTGCAATACTATGCTAACCACAATCTTGGGTGTGCATCGAGTTGCATGGTTATAATCTAGGACTTTTTCCCTAGGGGCAGCTCATTAAGAATCCAACCAATCTGCATGTTTACGTGAATAATACACAAAGCAAAAACCACACAGTTAAACAGTTCTTGAACAACAGTAGTCGCATTGTTGAATACAGAAGCCCTAGAGGAGATTTGTTATTTTGAAGGGAAAACTGCCTGATTTTCTCATTCTCTTCCTGAAACCTCAAATCTGTTCCATTTATGATGCCTTTAATGGCCAACACATGTTGAAGAAAAACTTTTCCAGTTTGTAGTACATTATATAGATGATGGATGCCATCTCAATATCTGTGCATTTGTCTTTTTTCCCATTTAAACTATTTTATAATCAATGAAAAGCATAAAATCTGTTGTATAGAAAGATATATTTAATTCTACCTAAGGGTGGTCTTTCCTTTATGCATTATTATCATAATTCTACACCTGTTTTTGTGTAATTTTTACTCTTTTTTTATTTTTTTTGTACATTCAAGGACATTATATTGTCCTGTTATGCATCATTGTCCAATGTTTATGACATTACAGCCACTAGGTCTTCAATCAACGCGGCCTTTGGTTGTTTTGTTCCTGTTTTCCCTCGCCGATTAGTGTTTGAGGCCATATCAGATTTAGCTGATAAGGAAAGAGGAAGGAAAGCCTGAATTAGATGCTTGCAGTCGTTTTGTGTGCCTGACATGACAAACAGACATCACCTTTCATCCCGCTGTTCCTGATACAGTTGAGAAGAGACTTTGTGGCTTTGAAGTTGGCATGCAGAAATTACACGGTTGGTCGGAGAGCACATTTCCGTTTTCCAGAACACTGAGCGATAAGGATAGACAAAGCGAGACAGTAGCACTTTTCCAAAATGCAATGGGCTGCCCATGTAGGCTATATCATGGGTTTGCTTCTGATGCAAAAAAAAAATAATCGAAGGCATTATTTTTAATATTCATTGAGGTGTGCATTTTAAATGTTTCTTAAAGAATCCCTAATATGCGCAAGCATTTATTTCAAGAAAAATACATTAAAATTACAATTTAAATTAAATATTTTCTATTGTAATATATTTTAAAATGCATTTTATTCCTGTGAGTCATTACTCCAGTCTTCAATCTCACATGATCATTCTAATATGTTGATTCAGTGCTTAAATATTTTTTAGCAATATTAACAGGTTTTCTTGTGTGGAAATTGTGAATTTTTTTTTATATTTTGATGAATAGAAAGCTCAAAAGAGTAGCATTAAAAAAAAAGATTCTTAAAAACAGAAGAACAGTACTTTACATGTCATTGTGTGAATAAATCTTACTTTTTTGTCTAATTTTTAACATAAACATATAAAACATAAGGTAGGCTAAAAATAGGCTAACCCTAATAAAACAAAGTCAATTTTATAAATGTTGACATTTATTAGGTACAAGATGAAAATACTGATTAAAGCCAATGGCTCTAGGCAAGATTTCGGGTGACGCCCCTTTGCATCGTAGTTAATTCTACAGCTTAATAGTATATCTTGTACACTATTGTTTACTATTTTATTTAAATAAAGCAATTGCATATTCATAATACTTATAAATCAAAGAAACAAATTCA
>JAUCMT010000002.1:8951836-8976178 GCA_032357475.1 Enteromius thamalakanensis | reverse complement strand
TTTTGGTCTTAACTCCATTCACCGTGTTTGGAGGAAGAAGAATGATGAGTACCATCCCAATAATACCATACCTACAGAGAAGCATGGGGCTGTTTTTCTGCACAGGGGACAGGACTATTCAGGAGTGGGCCAGAATCCCTCCTGCAGTGTGTGTTCAAACCCAGTGAAGAACTACAGGAACTGTATGACCTCCGTAATTGTTAACAAAGGCTTCTGTACCAAATATTAACATTTTTTGACTTAAATGATCAAATACTTAATCGACACAGTAATTCTCAAATAAATTGTTAAAAAAATCATACAATGTGATTTCCATATTTTTCTTTTAGATTCTGTCGCTTACAGTGGAGATGCACCTATGCTGAAAATTGTAGACCCCTCCATGATTTTAAGTAGGAGAACTTGCAAAATCAAAGGGTGATCAAATACTTATTGACCTCACTATATATATATATATATATATATATATATATATATACTGTATATAAAGATGTTTACATATTGTCCACAAGAGAAAATAGTAGTTAAATTTATTTTAAAAAAAAAACTATTACAGGGTAAACTGAACTTATTTTGTCTGAATGGAAACAAGTAAGGATCCTCTGTAGCCTCTAAAGGTCATTACTAAATGAAAAAATAGGATATTTAGGCAACATTTTCATTCCATTCAAAAGTTTTGGTAACATTTTGCACAAAATTTGACTTCATTTATCAAATTAACAAAAGTCATCAGAAGACAAAAGTTCTGGTTTTGATGATGTATTAAAGTGTTCTAAAATGTGTCATTCAGGATTAGGCGTAAAATAATGTCATCAAATGAATTCAAACATGGGAAAATGGGAATTGAATCGTTTAATAGGATGGCACACGTTTACTTACTGCTGACATTCCTTGGCATGGATTTCTTCTGCATCAGTGACAGGGTGCAGTGTGACAGTGAGACTCTGTGTCTTCTTTACATGTCTCTCTCAATGGGGTTGTATGTCAGTGGAGTGTTTCCACTGTGATTGTTCATGTTGTGACTGAAATTTCAGCAACCCTCCTAGTCCTTTCGTTCTCACTCCTTCACACAGGAGGTCATCATTTATGAAATACGAGAGATATGCTACCATTCAAATACTGGAGGTGAATAAGATTTTCAGATGTTTTTTTTAAAGTCACATAGAGGCTGGATTTGATCAAACCAATACAGTAAAAACAGTAATACATTTTTTCCAGGATAGAAAGTTCACAAACACAGCATTTATATTTATTTACATTTATTTAATGCATCCTTTCTAAAGAAAAATATTTCTTTAAGAAATAAAATCTTTTGAAAGCTAGTGTTAGTTTTTTTTGGGGGGGGATAAATTCTAAGGTGAATGTGTAATTGTTTTTATGTACTTTGGCCTATTCCTTCTTAAAAGAGATACTCCACCCAAAAATGGAAATGATGTCATCATCTACTCACCCTCTTATCTTTCAAAACCTGTTGGATTTTCTTTCTTCTAAGGAACAAAAAAGGAGTTATTTATAGCAGAATATTAATGCTGCTCCTTTCCAGAAAATCATTGTGAATGGTGACTTAAGTTTCAGTTGTTTCCTCACACAAAGCTACTGTATGACTTTAGAAGACTTGAAATATCATACGGTTTACTTTTGTAATGCTTATTTGTCATTTTTTGAGCTCCTTAGTTGGGAAAACAGCAGTGTGAACATTCTTCAAAACATTTGTTTAAGACTAATATTGACTGATAATTTGTTTAAGGGTCTTTAATCATGTCTGTAATTGTCTCTTAGGTGCCTACAGAACTACATTCCTCCTCAGTCTTTGACGCTGTCCTGCCCGGTGTGCAGGCAGACCTCCATCTTGCCCGAGAAAGGTGTAGCGGCACTACAGAACAACTTCTTCATCACAAACCTCATGGAGGTGCTGCAGAGAGACCCAGAATGTTCTCGGCCAGAGGCCTGCAGTGTGCTGGAGTCTGTCAGCGCAGCAGCCGCTGGGAAACCACTCTCCTGCCCCAATCACGAGGGCAAGGTAAGCCTCTTACCACCTGATGATGAAACCAAGTTTGGCAACATTTTGTGGGAATATAAAGGATAAACCATCAAAACAGTTGCTGGCTAAATTGCAGCCAGGATGTAGAAATGCCAGTACAGCTACATGTGAATAAGAATTCCTCTCATTTTGTCTACATTCGAGCCAATTTGTCATTGGCAGAGGCTCCTGTTTCACTTTCTCCTCATTGTTCTTTCTCATTCTTCTGAAAGCTGCCAGTTTCGTTCTTTCATGTGTCTTCAAAGTCTAACTACATGTGTGTTTACGCTGTCCAGGCCTGTTAGCGTACATTAGTGGCCTTTGATAATCCATTAGGATGCTGAATGAATGGGTTGCTCACTGGTGCCCCTGCAGGTGATGGAGTTTTACTGCGAGTCGTGTGAGACGGCCATGTGCCTGGACTGCACGGAGGGGGAACACAGGGAGCATGTGACCGTTCCACTGCGGGATGTTCTGGAACAGCACAAAGCAGCACTAAAGAACCAGCTGGATGCTATACACAACAGGTACACGTCACACATACTTAACAGTCAGATGTTATAAGCTTGTGACACTAAAACAGATTCACTGCATGTGCAAACATACTTGACAATAAAGCTCTTACTGACATCTGTCTTCTGATATTAATAATAATAATAATTATCTTATAGTAACACTACATGCATATTGCATACATATATAATTTAATATCCATGTATACATATTGTATATATATATATATGTATATATATATATATATTCGCTTTCAAACAATTAAAATCACATCCAAAATAAGTTTTTGTTTCCATAATATATGTGTTCTGTGTACATATATTATATGTATATATAAACACACACACACACATATACAGAGTATATATTTTGAAAATATCTGCATGTATTTAAATGTTTAAAGTTATGTTCATAGAATTTATATTATAAATAAATATTTTAAATATATAAACATTACATTTTTCTGAAATATAAGCGTGTGTGTGTAATTGTGTATTATTTTGTTTTAAAATTTAATATAATGATAATATATTGCTGCTACTGTATATTAGTTTTATATAATTTGTGCATATGCATACATTTATTTATTTATATTAAGTCTATATTAAGAGATTGTACTAGTGACTAAATATAGAACAGAGTTATTGTTGTATTAGTGTTATATAATTTGTTATATAACAATGTGTTCATGTATTTATCAATATATTTATTATATATTTTAGCAAGTATGAAGGAATTTATTGAAATATTGTATTAAAATATGTATAAAAAATTGATAAATATTTTTTCATTTTACTAATGTACAGAACAAAATGTAAATTATATAGGTTTTATATGTTTTATATATAAAGGTATATAAATACATATTAATGGAAACATTTTAGATAATTTTAAAAAGCATTGCAATATTATAATAAAACATGAATATAAAATAATATATAATAATAGTAATTAAATATTATTATTATAGTTGAGACTACACAGAATTAAATTTTTTATATAATCATTATTGTGAATAACACTGCAGACTATTTTCCATAATTTCTCTTCTAAATGTTCTTCTACCTGAGATTTGTGTTTGGTTTTTATTCGATCAGGCTACCCCAACTAACAGCTGCCATTGAGCTGGTGAATGAAATCTCTCAACAGCTGCTAGAAAGGAAGAATGAAGCCGTCAATGAGATCAACATGACATTTGAGGAGCTCGAGAGAGCTTTGCACCAACGGAAAGCTGCGCTCATCAGCGATCTGGAGAACATCTGCAGCACCAAGCAGAAGGTCAGAAATCTCTCGATAGGTTAAACAGGTTTCCCTCCTCCTGTCTCTCTAACGCTCCTTTCTGCGGTGTCCTCTGCAGGTGCTTCAGGTGCAGCTATCGTCCCTCCTGCAGGGAAAAGAGCACATCCAGAGCAGCTGCAGCTTCACTGAGCAGGCCTTGAACCACGGCAGTGCCACTGAAGTCCTGCTGGTCCAAAAGCAGATGAGTGAACGCGTGAGCGCCCTCGCCTGTCACGACTTCCCTGAACGGCCGCACGAGAATGCTCACTTAGACTGCCAGATAGAGACAGAAGGCCTGCGACGCTCCATCCAGAACCTGGGCGTCCTGCTGACGACGGGAGCCGTGGGACACACCAGCGTAGCCACAGGAGAAGGTCTCAGACACGCGCTGGTCGGTCAGCACGTGACTGTAACTGTTACCACGAAGGATAAGGACAGCGAGCTTGTGCGGACTGGTAACGCGGTCCTCCGAGCCGAGATAACTGGGCAGGATGAAGTACGGGCGGCAGAGGTGGAAGTCGTGGACAATAAAAACGGGACGTATGAGGTAGGGTACACGCTTAAGAGTGAAGGGGAGTTCTCGTTCTCTCTGATGCTGTACGGACAGCCTGTGAGGGGCAGCCCGTTCAGACTGAGGGCGATAAAGCCGTCGGATGTGCCCCAGTCTCCGGATGATGTGAAGAGGAGGGTGAAATCTCCCAGTGGAACAGGAGGACATATCAGGCAGAAAGCCGTGCGGAGACCCTCCAGCATGTACAGCACTACCAAAAAGAAAGAAAACCCTATTGAAGATGAGCTCATCTATAGAGTAGGTAAGAAACTTTTCTGCCACCATGGAGGCTCCACCCACAACAAAACGTCTTCACTGTTTGCAAACACTGTATTATTTTGATTTTGAATGGTTTGTGAGTTTCTTTTGTCTGATTCCTCAGGCACTCGTGGACGGGAGAAGGGAGAGTTCACCAATCTACAGGGCATCTCTGCTTCTAATAATGGAAGGGTCATTGTAGCAGACAGCAACAACCAGTGTATACAGGTTAGTGACCGCATGGAATATAGGCTTTATTTTATCTTCACTGTTTTACTGGATATTGAAGTGATCAGCTGTTATGCATTGCATTTAGTGGAAAATTGAATCATTTGTTTGTATTTATGAAGGTGTTTACCAATGATGGGCAGTTCAAAGCACGCTTCGGGGTCAGGGGTCGTTCTCCAGGACAACTGCAGAGGCCGACAGGAGTGGCAGTGGACACAAATGGAGACATTATAGTAGCTGATTATGATAACAGATGGATCAGCATCTTCTCTCCTGATGGGAAATTCAAGGTAACGTTTACATCACAACATTTAAATTACAGTTTATATATGTAAATTTGAGAACCTTCTGTATATATATATATATATATATATAAATAATTAAAACTGTCTCTTTGTTTGTGTTCGAAATGTACAAAATGTATATAAGCAGCGAGTACACTATGAATCCTTTTTCCAAACCATGTTTTGGCTTGTCCTGAATCTGTACAGTCTCTAGAGAATTATAATTCAGCTTTACAAGACAGGAATAAATTCATGAATTAATAAAATAACATTCTGAAGTATATTTAAAAAAGAAAAACTGTTACTTTAAGTTGAAATAATATTTCACAATATTGCTGTAATTTACTGTGTTTTTGATCAAAATAAATGCAGCTGTGCTGAACACACTTCATTAAAAAAATGCAAAAATAATAAGAAATAAAAATAATAATACAAAAATAAAAAGTTACCAACCTCTAAAATTTGAATGGAAATAAATTAAGACACATTTTATTGACCCTAAACACATTTACATGGTATATTTTTTAAACATCTACATGAAATATGACTGAGGAAATATTATTCTATTTTCTTATTCAATAGCATGATCTACTAATCTGAATGAAGTATTTTTAAGAGCCTTTTAATAATGTCCTTTCTGTCTTTGCCTCATGCAGAATAAGATCGGTGCAGGTCGTTTGATGGGACCCAAAGGAGTGGCTGTGGACAGGAACGGTCATATCATTGCAGTAGATAATAAAGCCTGCTGCGTGTTCATCTTTCAATCTAATGGCAAACTAGTGACCAAGTTTGGAGCCAGAGGCACTTCAGACAGACAGTTCGCAGGTACTGACAATATAGCCAACGTTGAACAATGTCATGCGTTTGTGGTGGTTCACCTATCTAAGCTAACTAAAGAGTTGCAGAAGTGTTGTTAGCACCCCCTGTTGTGTGCTGTGACTGCTTGTCCTCTAACACATCGTCTTAATACTACAAGCTCAGGAACTCTACCTAAAAAGGTGCAATTTCCCAACAAACAAAACAACAAAACAATTCTGGGAAGACAAACGCCACAAAAGGCTGGCGTGTTTTATAGAGAAATGGCCAGATTTACCCAGGCTTCAGTTCCAGTGTCTGAAAGGATGTAAACTTGTCAGTTTCTGTACCTGTATTTTACTCCAGCATAACCCATATTTTCAGTTGCATTATCTATCTGTATCATAAATAATGAAAGCCATGCATGCGGGATGGGAGATAAACCAGTAGGTGTGACTAACCGGTAAAAATGTGTCAACTGGTCGATTTTATAGACTGAAATGCTAACAGCAATGAAAAAGAATGCTATATGTGAGACTGAAACAGCTAAGAAAGAAAACCTGTGACAGTGTAATGGATACAGGTAGCTCTTAAAGTGACAGCAGTTTAAAATTCCTGCTGTCTGTCATTCATGTAAAGCAAACAACAAAAGAGAAAAAACAACATTTATATTTAATTTATACAGTGAAGAATATACATTTGATTACCTCATAAAATGCCGGATTTCATATTTAATTGTTCTCTGTAGTTTCTTATTCAATCACTGATAGTTTACTTGTCTTCAATAATTTTAGTTACTTTTTTTTTTTGTTGTTTGATATGAAATTATGAACATTTTATGGTATATGTACAGTATAGTCAATAGCTATATTGTGAATGTGAAATAAAAATAATGATATCGTAATATAAGAGTTTGCTCCTATCACCCACCCCTAGCATGCATTCATGTGAGACTATATTCTGATAGAGATATTAGTCATGCTTTTTGTAGTTCATCAAAAACGTTCCCCTCTGCTGCTTATTTTACTATTGAAACATATCCGCTCCTTTTCCTAACCCATGTTAAGTGCTTGCATGTGGACTGGTTTGGGATGTGCTTTTTGTATTGCTCCTCTGGTCTGCTCCTGCACTTTTTTCATTGGTGTGAATCCCTTCTGCTCTGCAGTTTATTTGTCTCCGCTTACCCTTGTTTGTGTTTTTCCCATTCCTTTTTAGACAAAAGTGGTGCAAAGTTTGCACTGGAGCAAAAGTTTAGTAAATCTGGCCCTGGGTTCAGTAAGTATTGAGTGAATTCTCATCCCAGAATGTGGTGATTTATCTTATTGAAATAAATGAAGTTTCATTCAAGAGTCTGTGATTCTGTGCTTTGTGTGTCTAATCAAAAATTGGCCGGAAATCAAATTGCCGAGCATCACGAAATCTATCTGATCAGTTAGGAGATCTTGATCACATGATATCCTGCTCTCCTCTCTGCTCTCTTTCTCTTTATCATTGGTCTGAATGTCTCTTCTCCCTCATTTTTGTTTTCTCACACGCAGGTCCACATTTTGTTGCTGTCAACAACAAGAATGAAATTGTCGTGACAGACTTTCATAACCACTCCGTCAAGGTGAGTGATGTTGAAGTCACACTTATACATTTTCCTCTGGTCGAGCATAAAATTGCACTGAAGGAAGGGAACTGAATCAAATCTGGAGAACAGAATATCAAAGACTATAAATAGTTCACCAGGCTGTATTGGTCACCATTGACTTCCATAGTACAGAAAGAGATACTATGGAAGTCAATGGTGACCCGAAAAAGCCTGGTCGCAAACTTTCTTCAAAATATCTTCCTTTGCGTTCGGCAATTCCTACAGCTTTGGAACTACTCGAGGGCGAGTAAATGATGACAGAATTTTCTTTTTTGGATTAACTATTCCTTTTAAATGAAAAAATGACATTTCAGTCATCATTTACTCACTCTCAAGGTATTTCAAATAGCACAAAAGAAAATATTTTGAAGAAACGGTTGAGCCACTGACTTCTATATACTTCCAAAATGTTTCCATACTATGGGGAATTTAATGGTTATCATCATCTATTGGTCATACAGTCATATGTTTTAACAAGTTCATAAAAAAAGAGCACTTGCATATAATCGCATTTGACGTGACTGACACCTAGTGGTGTGAATGCATTCTTACAGAAGTCCAATATATTTCAGTTACTGATGTCTTTGTAAAAATGAATTTTTAGCAGTCAGTAATAATTGATTTATAGTTAATAATGGTGGGTACAGAGTGAGTAGTATTTGTCTGGTCATGTGACTTCAAAATGGCAGCCCCCATGAGGTGACCTGGTCCACCTTTTTTTTATATATATATATGAATCATATATTTTTTTTAATGATGGAAAAAGTTACAGAATGTATCATATTGTATTAAATATTGGTGATTAAAACTTGTATCTCGCCAGGTCTACAGTGCAGATGGGGAGTTTTTGTTTAAATTCGGGTCCCATGGAGAGGGAAACGGCCAGTTTAACGCCCCCACAGGGGTAGCTGTTGATGTTAACGGCAACATCATTGTAGCAGACTGGGGCAACAGCAGAATACAAGTAATGAATCCTCTAAACACCCACTTCCTCTTTACAAGTTCTCTAGGAAACTATTTACTTCACTTTTTAAGGCATTTGAATTTCTTTTCTCAGGTGTTTGACAGCTCAGGCTCATTCCTCTCCTACATCAACACAAGTGCTGACCCTCTGTATGGCCCGCAGGGCCTGGCTTTAACCTCCGACGGCCACGTTGTTGTTGCCGATTCTGGTAACCACTGCTTCAAAGTCTACCGATACCTGCAGTAACAGCTCATCACGGTCATATCACGAGAGGAAGAATCGATTCAACAGATTGCACTTTTGCTGATTCTCATGTTCCAAATGTAAGAACTGCTTCTCTAATAAACGGGAAGGTTGATTGTAAATAACAGAAACCATATCAATAAGCACAGATTCTTATCAGAAATCATGTAAGTTGTGTATAAATAAAATATATATAGCAAAACATTTTGTTAATAGCCATCTTCAACCCTTAATTATTATCAAAATTCCTCTCCCTCGTTTCATAGTGGTTGACCTTTCCATGGCTGCAACAGCTGTGTATTTCAACTGTTACTTTCTGCATCTGTAAATATACAAATGTGTGTACATATTAACATATTTGGTGTATGTAACATGTAAATGACACTGGCTTCTTGTATTGTCCTATGACAACATTTGCCACTGAGATTTCACTATAACTGAGCGCTTTCAGTTCAAATCATTCAGATCGAACATCTGAGCTGATCATCCCTCAGCACAGGAAGTGATGTGCATCCCTGCTGTGCTCTTTAAATAAAAAAAAAATATATATATAAACCACTAAACAAAAGGAGCCAAAAAGGACATATTTTTTCCATTCCAAATTATTTATTTTTCTAAAGCACAAGACTACTTTACATGTTGAAAAATCCAGCTGAATGAAGAAATATAAATATAATCAAACCCAAGTATATTGCCTGATTTTTAATATTCTCTAAAAATGATCAGCTGTGTGGAATTCTATCTTCTCTGTAAATAATCATATGTTGTGTTCACAGTGTAGCAACCGAATGTTGAATTTAGTCAGTATTATAGTTTACGCTTCATTTTGTCTATTTATTTAATGTTTTGTACCTGAATTATTCGAGGTTGTCCTTCATCACCAGCGATTGATTTGAAAAAAAAAAAAAAATCACCTCCCTTTAATTTTGTGGAGTTTTGTCTCTTTGAAGGTTATGTGACACCAAGTCTCCTTAATAGGCTACTTGTTTTTGTACAGGGTTAATGAAAGGTGGCTCACAGTTGAAACGTATATCTTAATATCTGTGCAAAGAACATTTTTGCATGTTACTGATTTACTAGCATCGGCATATGGTTTTTGCAGCAGCGAGATACCTGTAATGATTTGCTATTGCCAGGCTGGAAATGAAAAAAGTAATGTAATAACCAAAAAACTAATAATCTATACTGTATATTGATTCATAATATATGCGAATTGCAAGTTGACAATTAGTTGCTTCCGTTGCGATAAAGGCCTGTTCACAATAAGGATAACTGGAATTGATTAAGTCGCACTGAAAAAGTCAGTTATAAAAATTCCAAACACAGATTTGATACATTTGTTGGTCTAACGAATTTGCTGCATTGATCCACTGTGCTTTGTGGATTGTGAAACTACTGATAATAGACAATGGAAACAATGTTATCGTACTTCGGTGCAAGCGCTAATATAGTTTTTGCTCTTATTGTGAACAGACCTTAACTTAATCCAATGCATGATCTAGTGCTTGGAGAGATCATTTAATAAATGTGCATCATCAGTTTAAAAAAACAAAACAAAACAACAATCTTGCTTAACATGAAGAATCAACCGTATGTTCATTTTACTGGTCAATTATTGCAGTTTGAAATAAAACTGTAAATACAAGTCCCTTGAAAATTACATTTTGTCTTTTTTAATGCAAGCGTTTCACTTCTTAAAATGTTGTATAGGCTACTATGGATTTTTATTAGTGCTTTCAAATTTAAATCACATCCAAAATAAATGTTTTCGTTTTCATATATATATATATATATATATATATATGTGTGTGCGCTGTGTATATTTATTATCAACAAAAAATACAAACACATATTTAAGAAAAATGTTTATATATTAGATTTATAATATAAAATATAAGAACGTGAAAATATACATTTATAAACTTAAATATAATACTGTACTGTAAATTATATTACAAAATATATACTGTATATGTGTGTATTTATATATAAATACATATTTATAATGTAAAGAAAAGCATATTTTGAATGTGATTTGACTGCAATAATCTTTGGTTGTATGAAATACGAAATATTGAGGAAAAAAAATCATTGTAATATTTTATTTTTAAAATTACTATTACTGCAGAGAAAAACATGTAACACATCGCAGTGGTTTTTAACAAGTCACACAAAAGTACTTGTGATGCCATCCAGCAGTGAGGTGAAAAAAAAACAAAAAAACATACAGTCAGTGTGTTCAAGTTGAACTCATTTCTTAGGACAAAATAGACAGTGATTAATAAAGTACTATAAATGTTAACTAAAACTTTCATAGCTGGGCAACACAAAATATTTATGTTCACAGCATATGTACAAAACATCTGGTTCGGGTCCGGCGTTTCCTTGGTCCTTTCTCAGCTCAAACAACATTTTGAACAAATGACTGCAGTGATTCTAGTGTATAAACTAGTTCTGTAAATACTATCTGAGCTCAATCAAAAAGTGCAGAAATGTCACTTTGTGCTTGTTTCAGTCAGAAACAAAAACCCCAACATTTCCAGCATCTCTCTTCATCATCAGCTCACGAGACAGATTAGACTACTGCTAAAACAAGAGATTAAGATATTTAATATAATGGATTTGTAAATTACATTAAAATGATGTAACATGAACTGCGCACAGTTTCCGAATGTACTCATTTATAAAAATGAATCTCTACATAATTAAAATGAACAGAAGGACGCTCTTCGCGGCACATCTGATCTATTTTGCCATATTCGAAGTTGCATAGCACCTATTGCAGTCTGAGCTTTTACCAAATGCTGAACATGGAGCCTTATGTAACACTCTCATTACATTACAGGGTAATTCGTCTAACAAATACATCTTTCACTGATAAAACTGTAAGTAAAAAAGAAATGTAACATGGGGGGGAGTGAATATATGCCATATAATGGAATGCATATCAGTTTAAAAATAACACGAATTCCTCCAAATTTGAAATGTTATTGAACATTAATCCATTTGTCACCCGAGTCGATCCTTATTTTCACCTCTACACTGATGTACAAAAGACAACACTGAGGTCTAAGACACAAGACGACACAAAGCAGCTAAAGTCGACATTTGCGTAAAAACCTGCAATGCCTCTCTACCTGAATTTCAGTGGGGCTACATCATAATTCAAGAGCAAAAAAAATTCAATTCACTCCTTCAGATTATGGTGTATCAAAGCTCTATGCAACTAGTCAATTCAGATCAACTGAATCCAAAAACCCAGCAGAGCTTAAAAACAAACGTCCTCCCTACTTCCTGGAGGGAAAATGCCCTGAAATGTTTACCGAAACACAAAAACAGGAGCATCTATCATTATTTGTTTTCTTTGTTCCGAACTGCCCTGCTTCATTTTCAGTAGAAATGACATATTTGTAGTCGGCTGCCTGGGTCGTTTTTCCCTGGGCTGAAGAAGGGTGAGACGGGCTCGTCAAAGTAAGTGACAAAGTTATAAATGCGTTTCATAGTGACGGCGTCGAAGAAAGTAACGTGGCCCCGGTCGTAATCTAAGAAGACGCCGACGCGAGGAGAGTTCCAATAGTCCGCAACAGGTACGCGCGAGTCTTCCTCGTTAGCGTACAGTCGGTCTTGGAGACACAGGCTCCAGTAGCCAGCAGAGGGCGAAAGGTTTACAAAACCCTTGCGGTTGCTGTACTCGGTGGTGACGCCCAGATACCAGACCCCCTTGTCCCGCACGTCCACCTCCCAGTAGTGCTGCCCGCTAGAATACTGGGCGGTAGCGAGTACCCCAAAGAAACGGGTGAAACGCTGTGGCATGTCGGGCTCCTGGGAGCGAACGCGGCCCTCCTCCACTTTGGTGTCAAAATCGCTGATGGCCAGTGAGGGGTGAGCGGTGTCTAAATCCAGAGTCAGATTCTGAGGCACTGGAAAACGGAAGATCTGGTTAGCCGTTTCGCATGTAGCTAATAACTCACAAAAAAATGAATTGAAATGAATTTTAAAAATGTTGATAAAAAACTATTGTGGAATTACAGCATTTCTGTTAAACGATGTTGTGCGACCACTTCTGAAACAAGAGCTTATGCAAACATTAATGCAAAGAACAGCACTTTATACTTAAGAGCGGCGGCATATGAGGTGTAATACAATGAAGGATGATCATATGACTTTTACATATGCTGTAAATGTAGAAAAAAAAAATCCATTGCAGTCTTGCCATATATTCCTTTTTCAAATTGCCTAAAAAACCACCTCATGCGAGCATAAATAACTTCTAAAGAAGCTTTAAAGAGATTTAAAAACACATGGGCATTATCACACCAAAGATGACAACAATAACTCTACCCTTTTATCATTTATTCTATTTATGAGAATAGAAACATCCAGATTTCAACTAAAATGATAATGACAGATGAAACACTGTTGGAATCATCTGTGAACTTTGTTTCAGCTGATGAATGTTAAAACCTTGACAGCCAATCAGAATCCCTCCGACTTCAAATAGCTTGAGCATTTAAGGTGGCAAAACTTCAACATGTTTGTAATAAACACAGCATTATATTATACACTATTGTTTGTGGACACTAATATAGTTATACAGTAATTAAATTAGTTAAATCAGAAAATAGTTGCTAACCCTGTTAAATAATGTATCATGATGACACTTTTTTGCACCTGAAAATGAAAATTAGATATCGGGATATCCCTAATGGGTATTTTTGCAAATTTGACAGATTTCTGTCGGGTATTTTTTTTTATTTGAAGGATAAAAGCTGCAGCTGTGGTCCCATTAGTGACATTTTGAAGGGGCTAAAAAAAAGTCCATTGCCAATAGTATAGAGACGTATTAAGCTACTTTCTTATGAGACAAATTCAGAACAAATTCAAATCTCCTACTAAATAAATTTCGCCTGCAGATATTCTCCGAACAATGTGACCGCACATGAATGCACTAACAGCACTTACTTGTGTGTAACACGTGCATCATCTTCTTCCACATGATGAGCTGAAAGGGGCCTGTGAACTCTGAGAAATCTGGAGGCGAGTTACAAGACTGGACGCTGAGGTTTACGTGACAGGAGCTATGAGGGGAAAAGAAATAAAAAAAATTAAAAACACATTATGAAAAATGAACACTCAAAATACCCCAAGTATTAGCAGGACAGATATAATCATAGCCAACAAGTTACGGAATTAAACTGATTTTATTTAATAATACAGATTCACATACCTTAAGTAAGAATTACTGATACTCTGGAAGGAAAAAAAAAAGTTACACATTAATAATAATAGTTTCATCATGTTGTGAAGTCATATAAAGTCAGTGGGAAGCAAAGAAGCTATAATGAGATATAAAAACACAAGGCCAGATTTAATGATATAACGATATAATAACACCAAAAATGACAACTGTTCCCTTTTATAATTTGTCTTAACTGTGAGAATAGATATGTCCAGATTTCAACTAAAATGATAATGACAGATGAAACGCATATTGTTGGAATAATTTTGTGAACATTTTCTTTAAGCTAATGAATGTTACAACACTGACAGCCAATCAGAATCCTTTTTTACCTTCAGATAGCTTGAGCATTTAAAGGAGGCAAAACCTCAACATGCTTATGATAAACACAGCATTATCATATTATAGATTATATTTTATAACTACAAATGGGCTTCATATCAACAAATATTAAATAATAGGATGTATAGTAACTTTCAAGTGTAGTATGTTTTTCATTATTTAACACATTTTATTATTTACTTATAAAAGGTTACATTAATACAATTCAGAACCCTATACAATAATAAAACTCATTACTGCATATTTTGCACTCAGGTTCAGTTCAGAAAATATTTCACCCGAAAATGAAAATTCTTAGGGTGAGCGTTTGATGACAGAATTTCCATCTTTGGATGAACGATTCCTTTAATGCCCTGTCACGTCCAAATGAACAAAATTCTTATTCTTAAAAGTATAAATGTAATTAGAAGCATTTATAACAGATGAGCTGTTTTTGACAGGGACTGAAGGTATGAAATTCCTCACCTCAAAGTTAGCGCTGTCACTTAGCTGGTTTTGAATTTCAGTGATGGCTTTATCGACTTTGGCTGCTTCGCTCTCCACGCGCTTCAGGTTGGCATCGATCAGCCCAATAGTGGCTTCCGCTTCCACCTCCAACCTTTCCAACAGATCATCCTTCTCATCCAGCAAAAACTGAACCAGGGCACCAACATCATCCTCGATCTTCTCCTTCAAGGCTTGTTTTTTGAGCTGTTGAGACAGAGATGTTCAGCATCAAGGCCTCCTTGTGGATCATAATTCCACAGCAGGTTATATAACCACCAATTTTTGATTCATTTGTATGTATGAAAAGTCAGCGTGGGAACAACTGAGCTTTTATACCTTGACATCAGTTTTGGCCTGCTCGTCTGTGCTCTTTACTCTCGTACACATGGACTTCTGCCAGTTCAGCTTGATGAGTCTCAGCTTCAGCTCACTCTGCATATTAAAACAAGAGAGAAATCTTCAAGTTTTATTGCACAACATTTATGCAAAGTAGGTACAATAAAAATGGGTTCTGGGAAGGATCTTGACAACATATATGGACCTTATTGCTGTAGCAGCACCAATGATGTCGTTACAAAAGTGCAGTTTACATAATGAAACGGGAGGGAGTTTAAGATCGCACACTTTAAAAATCTTTGCAATGTGTTGTAGAGCTGTTTTACATTTTATTATGTTTATTCATTTTCTAATAACATTTTACTGTTCAGGCCGCACAAGAATATTTTTTCATTGTGATACTCACCTGTTGCTTTACACTCCTAATATTTGAACATGTTTGACCTTGGGCTCAGAACAAAGAGGATAAAAATGAAAGGTGTCGTACTCCACATATGTGGAAATTTCCAGAAGGAAAGAGTTTTAAATTGGAACTCAATTTAAGTTACAAATATTAATATAAATCAAAAATTTTAGAATAATATTAAGAATTATATAATTCTAATAATAAATTTCTAAATACACTTAAGTCTTAATTATTATTTTAAAAATCAGCATACAGATTCAGAGCCCTGTGTTAAATTAGGGTAACTACAAATATTTGCTAGCTATCTGGAATTATACAACTATAAAAATAATTATTTAAATATTTAAAAATATATATATAAAAAATTGTTATTACAATACAATTTAATCTTTTTTTTTAAATAATATAAATATACTGACAATAAATTTATTTAAAAAAAAAAATGTCGAGAGCTCTGCAATCACAATACACCTTAAATTAAAATTGCATTAGCAAGATTTCTAACATTCACATAATTTTTTTTATCCCCCATTAATTATTTAAATCCATAGGTTTATTTAATGCATCACATCTGTCTATAATCTCATATCACATTTATATGACTTTATTTTTTTGTGTTCGTGTTAACATTAGACTACAAATATGTTAAAAACACATTTGTGTATCAGCCCAAGTAGCTGTGAGCTGAGTAAAATTACCCACCACAGTGCCACATTTGGTGTTAATGTTGGTTTTAAATGCTCAAAATAAAATAAAATAAAAAACTTTCAAGAGTGCAAACTCCACAATTAAACAATGGCTACAAGTTACTTAAAGACATTTCCAAGGCTATCTGGTAAGAAAAAAAACACTTAACATAACTGCTAAACGCCACATGTACAGACAACACTGCGGTGACTCCTTGTTCCAGTCCCAAGGTTAGCAAAAAATGTCAATGGCTTCTGGTGCCAACTCCAGCATTTAAACCAAGATAACAGAAAGAAGGATAAGAACAATGAAAAACGGACACAGCAAACAAGAAAGGCTAAATCAAATCAGTTACACAACAGACCAAACCAAGCAATGTCAAACAAACCTTCATGTCTTCAACAACCTCGGGTACAGGAGCAACATCATGGTGTCTACAAAAACAATAAAATGCCATTTTAATCTAAAATGCTACAATTATGTACATTTGGTCCTCAGACAAAGCATCAAAACCTACAGAGCTGCCTACACAGACAGCATTTTGGGCATATAAACCCAAAAATTATGTCCAGGCAGGTAGCTCGCTAGGTTTTGAGTGAACATGGGGAACATATTCAGGTCGCTGAGCCTCACCTGTGGGCTCTGGATTCCCGACACACCACGCAGATGGGCTTCCTGTCCGTGTGGCAGTACAGTTTGAGCTCCTCGTGATGTCGCTCACATTTCCCGTCCATTTTCACGGGTTTTGCGGGTGCAGAGGGCCTACACGTCTTCAGATAATCGAAGTCGCTCAGTTTGTCCACCAAGTTCTTTACCAGGTAGTTCTTGGTGAAACTCATTTTCGCGAACACCTGCAAAAAAGGACAAAGTTGCATGTACGCAGCAGAACAGTACCGGCGCTGTATTGACAAAAGGCTCGTGCAGCGATTTGTATGTTATGATACAATAAACGAGGTCGGAGAAATCAAAGCAACACAGTAAAGTCCGGTTGTTATTTAGACTGCCAGTTTAAGTCATTGCGCGCGATTTAGACGCGAATGTAAGGTTATAGAATTCCGTTAAGTTCATTCGAGAAGCTGTAACTAAGCAACCCAGAATCTAGCAACGTTTTCCAAAACAAACCACGCACCATCCTGCACTCCGGACACTGGTAACCCACATCATCGCCTCCATTTTCCTCCCAGTGCATCAAAATGCACATGCGGCAAAAATTGTGGCCGCATTTTAATATGACAGGGTCGTCGAAGTAATCGAGGCAAATAGAACAGACTAATTCCTTCTGAAGCTCGCCTCTCGAATCTCCGGCAGTGGCCATGTTTTCCCAAGCAACAGTGTAACTGCTTTACAGGGCCAGTAGTGCTTCTAGGCGGAAGAGAGAGAGAGAGCCCATTCTCGACTCACTTCCTGGTCCAGTCGCGTAAGGGGTTGTGGGGAGCCTGATTGGTTACGATGTATAACATGCAGGGGAAAAAAAACTCGCTTCTGTTCTTTCGAGCAGTTCGTTTCGAAGAAATCCACACTTCCTAAATGTTATTAATTTAATTATTTTTTTCGGTCTTTTATCTGATTCTGAGCTTTTTTCTTTTTAATCTACTTTGCCGGACAATATAAACGTTAAAACCATAAATGGCCTGGTAAAAAATACACGATTTTTAAATCAGACAAGCATCATGACATTTTTCTATTTCATAAAAGTAATTTAAAACGTCTTCAAATTTAGGAAATAGTAATGCAGATCTTCCCAAAAGGCACAGGCAACTTTTAAATAATAAAAAAGTTAAATATGGGAATTAGCTTCTTAAGTTTTATTTAAAGAAAAAGAAAATAATTCCTTATAATTCCCATTCCAGAATAATTTTACTCTATTCACAAAAAGCTTGGTCTTTTAAGTTTCCTATATTACTGTCTGGTTGTAAATGGACTATTCATATGAGTTTATATTTTGTATTCAACCCTCATTAAAAACCCAGATGCTAGGACAGCCTTGAAGGGCAAGAAGTAGATCTCTGTTACCAAGCCTGGAAAGGACAAGACTTCTTATTGGTCCACATGCAGTTTCTGCCTTTCACCCATTTGGAGACTGATGACAGATGGACATTCATGTCAGTTCAATCTTTTTCCATCTTTCTTGGACTTGATCTGATCAGAACATTACCAAAGATATTACGTTGGTTTGGAAAATAAGAAATGAGTTGGTAAATAACTTCTGTCTATGCTCTCTCGGACACCAGCAGCCAATCTCTTCTTGTAATCTCTTCTGGGATAAATTTAACCTTCACACAGACACCACTTCTGAGTCTCTTGTGAGACAAAAAGACAGTACACAGAATCCAGAGAGACAGTAACATATGTACCATGCTCTGAGTCTCCAGCTTTTGATGCGGCAAAAGAGGAACAAGACATCAACGCATACTTAACTTTTGAAAAGTCTTCATCCAGTGAGATAACAACAGATGCAGCATGTCCCATTTCTCCACCTTAGAAAGACTAAAGCAAATTGACCAAATTCCGAGTGTCTGGCCTGGAGAACCTCCACTACTTTCTTCTGTGTTTTCCCAGATTTTAAGACCCTTTGGTGCTCCAGGAGATCAGGTTCCTACATCGTTTCATGTTCAGGTGTACCACAGCAAAGCTAAATATTTCACAGCTATGAATTAACTACAACCGAACAAACATGTTTTCAGCACAGTTATGACACGTTCAAGTACTTCAAGTCTCAAGACTTTTATTTTGTGCTTCAAGGCCCAGTACATAAAATGCATTTAGCTTCGTAAATATTTAGGAGTGAACCATGTACAAAAAAACCACAATATCTCACCATAAATACCATTTCAAACAAACAAGTGCACTGTGCCCAAAATGTCGTGCTGATGTTTGTTAACCTGTGAATATGGAAACAATCCACTGATTTTATTGCATAGCACATTTCTTTTTTAAATATTATCAGCCTGATGAGGAATATGTGTGTCAGGAGGTGAGCTGGATTAGGATGCTGGTTTTTCATGGACGCATAAACCGCTGGATGTGTCTAATGAGAGTGAAGACAACAAAAACATGTTATAGTTGATATATTGTGTTAGTGGCATGAATCTGGTCTGGAAACTCTAATAGACAGTCGAACACAAATTTGGAAATCTAAGGGATTTCCAGCGTCACAGTTTTTCCCTTATTTTAAAACGACATTCTGTGAGATAAGACTGCAACATTTAATACATGCGGTACTCATGAATACCAAGGCATAAATTATAACAAGTAACAAAAACAGCAGCAACGAGATGAAATTTGACAACATTTGGCAGACTGAATGTAAACGTTGTGACAATAACTATTTGACTGTGATATAAAATGCATTTTCAGCATTTTTCCATTAAAAGCTTGGCACTTGCTGTTAAAAACCAGCATGTCTGTGAACCACACTGAGCAATTGAGAAAAATAAATCACATACTGTATCTCAAAATACAGTAGCCAATACTGTAATACAAGCAAATATTTAACACTTGAGATAAATAAAGGTGAAACACACAATACAGTTGTCAGTGTTGTGATCAGTTCTATCGAATGCACCACGTGACCCATAAGAAATTAATTCAACATACTTTAATTTACTTTTCCTTTCGGAATCCTATCTTTATAAATGATATTATCTTTCTTTCATCTGGTGTTACCCAGTGTTCAAAGTGACAAGGCCAATGAGATCGAGATTAATTTTTATTTATTTTTTTGTTAATGAATCTTTCATGCACTTTGTATGGAATGTGCAACGAAGAAATTGTATTAACAACTAATTAAAGGTAAAAAAAAAAAACAAATTAGGGTAAAAAACAACAACAATATTAATTATGATGATTATTTAATAAGAAGAATATTTATAAGAGACCAAACCTCTATTATTATAATTTTGTTTTTTACATAAAAATGTTTTTTTGCACTATTTTCTAATTAGTGGTAATTATTATTATTTTTTTTTACTTTTTTTGTTATTATTACTTTTATTATGAATATTACTATTACTACTAATATTAATCTAATCTTGTATTTAGGAATTAAAAATACATTTATTTTGAATTTAATGTAACTAAAATGAATCCAAATTAAATATTGCTTCTGTCAATAGCCACTGGTATAAAAATAATATTAAAATGATTAATCTTTAAAGAATGAATAAAGTCTGTTCTTTCATTCTTTCTTTAATTTTTTTCCCTCCTTCTAGTCTACTTTCGAAAAAGTGGGTAGGGCACCATTGGAACCCCTGAGAACTGAACACTGGGTAAACCTCGACATTTCATTATGGGACAAGGAAAAATTCAGAGTTAACATAAAACGGAAATTAAAATGATTTCTTTGGGCTGGTGATGAACTGGGTCGTGACTTCTCCGTAAGATAAAACCCGTCAGAGGCACTTGTTTAAAACAAAGAAAACAAAACAAATTGATCCCATGTATGACAAAGGAGAACAGTAGAGTCTCCAAGTAGTCCGTTAGTCCTTCAGACCTCTGAGCTGTCACCATTATCAAGGCTGCTTCTAACTATAACAGGCTGCAGGCTAGACGAGACTCTCGGGGCCTTTTTCACAGGCGTCCGCCTCGAGCGAACCATCAGTGCCAACACTATAACCACGAGGACGATGAGAAGCAGTCCCACGACGACTCCTGCCACAGTCACCGCATCCTCTTCCGCACCTCGTCCGCTGAGCTCCCGCGGAGACAGTCCGTCTGCGAACAGCTCCTCCCCAGACGCAGAGCGCCCACGGCTGCGGTCCAGAGCGATGTGCATGATATTCGTTCCTCGGTTGTTCTCGGGTCCGATCTCTGCCGCCAGGACTGGTACTTCTCCGTTGGACCGTTTATAGCGCCCTCTGGCCTCCGCTGGTACAAGGTCACCTGATGTTATTGAGTGGTACTCTGCACTTCTCTTGCCAATGCCTCGCTTGGCGTTGTCTCTTGAACGCACAGTGTAGATGGTGTGGATGAACCACTCCCTTCCTACTGCCACCTACAGATCAGAAGGATAATAGAGGAATTGAGCTAGCTTGACTTTGTAGAAGACAGGAATGCAGTACAGGATGTGACGCTTTATAGAGTTATACCATATCTAATAACCCTTCAAAAAGATAAGACCTGGAAAAGAGGAGTAGAGTCCAGCCTGAATCCGTCGGATCCTGGCTGCTTCACCAGAGAGAGGGCAGAGGGGTCATCTACAGCTAGCAGGGCCTTGAAACTCACGTCCCCAAAACTCTTGGCCTGAGTCTCTGGCTGGGCTTTGTCCTAGAGCAAAGGTGGTAAATGTGTAATGTTTGCCATTTTATTAGTTTGTGTCTTCTATTTAGTTTTAATTGATACTTATTTAAAGTATTTCAGCACATTTTAGTTTCAGTTAGTTGCCAATATTTTATAGATTTTCTAATTGAAGTTTTTCCATCTAAGATTTTAACATTGCTAACAACACTGCTAAAATACTCACAATGATTTTGAATCTGTACAGCAGGGATGGAGAGTCTGCAAGGCATCCAAACTCAGACTTGGCGGGGTTGTATTTAGGAACATATCCATCAGCGCCGGTGCACAGATACACCTTCTCAATGTTACAGTAGAAAGAGCCACCCAAGTTCTGCACAGGGTCCACCATCACTCGTCCATAGATTGCGTCACCTTGAAAAGACCAGAAAATGTACATTTTTACAGACTACTTAGATCATTTGAATCACACATCCTCTTGTGTTCCAGTTAGACGTACCCTCAGAGAAAGCCGCATCACTCTCTTGACCGAAGCCCATAGATCCATCTGACAACCACAGTGCCTTCTTAGACAACAGAAACATCTGTGTGTTCAGACTGAACTCCACCGCCACAGGGTCACTCACCTACAGAAAGCAAACACAATAATACTTCCTTACAAGCTCCTTAGATATAATCAAAATACATATTTCGTTCTGATATACAAGTAACTGTTTCATTTTAAATACATACAAAAAATATATTATGATCATGCTCACACTTTATATTAAGTGGCCTTAACTTACACTTAAATTAATCATTTGGCACAGTGCACTTGCTGTGTACAGACATGCTTTTACTTCATACCTGCATGTAATTGCATCTGTAACTAATTATATTTACAATTACACTGTTGACTTCTCTGTTACACCTTGACTTACACATACTGCCAAACCTGTCCCTAACCTACCCAGCAAAAGTGTTTTTTTAATACAATATGATATGATATAATAACACAATAAGTACACTGTACTCAATTTGTACTCAAGTACACAAGGCCGCTTAATAGAAAGTGCGACCTTCTAATTGAATACACTTTTTTTCATTATTATTACAAATTCTATTATCAACAAGTAGAACAAAAAATTGAAATAAATTTGAAAATCTATTTAATTTTGCTTTATTGAGTATTATTCTAGTTTACCTGCTGAAAGCGGATATCAAGATCAAAAGTAACTGGCTCTCTAGGGTTGCAGACTGGAGGAATGGTGTACTCCACATTCATCGCTGCTGTACAAGGAATCAGCTTCACTGTGTATGTTCCTGAATAATCTCGGACCTGCAGGTCACAGACACACAGGCAAACAAGTTCAACATCACATCAGTTTACATTAGTTTTTTTTATGGTTTTGCTTTAGCATACAGCTTTTACCAATCGACCATCAGTTGGCGACTCAACATGACACAAGTCTATTTACTTTTTGTGATAAACGGTTCTGGCAACGTTGATTCCTTAAAACCACAAACTTGGCAAAGAGAGATCAACTCACTGCAAAGTCTGAAATGAACATCCATTGCTGGACAGGCTGGCTGTAGGTCGGCTCAGTCCTAACCAGAGTGAGGTTAAAGGTCAAGCCTGGGTGGTCTGCACTCAATACAATGGACTTCAAAGGGGATGCTGGGAAAGACAGAGAGATAGCAAGTTAATTTAATCACATCAAAGCATTTTTTCTATAAACCATTTAAGAAGAGATATATGATATTTAGATTTTACCTGCCGTCCTCTTACCCCTCAATTTTGCTGCTGGAAATAATAAAAATTAATCTTTCTTTCCATAGGAAAAATAGTTGATGTATTTATTGATATTAATATAATTATAATTATACAGTATCATATCAGCGATATTAAAACATACCAGAATGTGCTTCTACAAACAAGCCCCTGAAGCGTGCTTCTGTGCGGAAGTTCACCACAAGCCTCCCCTGCTCATTGATCCTCATGCTGGTTGGATATAAGGCTCCTGCAGAGAAAACATGTCTAATGTGATTAATGGATATTTATTTTAAATATTGTATGACTTCCCACTTAAAGTTCCTATTTCCACTTCCTGAACTAGTTTTGTAATCCTTTAAATGTGGCAGATATGTGCTCCCCTATCGATTTCCATTTTTATGACAGCCAAATAGATAACACAACTGACCAATTATACACATAGTAAGGTCAATAAGTATTTGATCACCCTGGGAATTTGCAATTCTCTTACTTGAAAACTTGAGAACTTACTTGAGAACTTGAAAAATCACAAGGTGACTAAATACTGACCTCGCTGTATAATGCAAACGTATTGAAAACAGCATTTTACATTCATAGAAAAAGTGCTGATTGCTCTGAAGGGAAAACAGAATTCAAAAATAGAGAAATTCTAGCCTATTAATGTCAACACTAACGTACGGCACACAATAAAATATTTAAAGCAGTAACGCTTTACAATAAAATCCTACTTGTTAATTGTTGTTGTTGTGTAGTAAATGCATTAGCTAACACTAACCAAACTAAAATGTGTTAATCTTTTATTCATCTTTATTAAAGGGGTACTCCATCCTCATGTCATTCAAACCTAGCAAGACTTTTATTCATCTTCTAAACACAAATTAAGATATTTTTGAATGAAAATCTTTGCATAATGCAATTATGATTAATGACAGAATATTTTTGGATGAACTACACCTTTAATGTTAGTAAGTAAAAATATAATCGTTCATTGATCATGTTACTTCACAATACATTAGTTAATGTTAACACTTACAACTTTTGATTAAATATATATATATATCTATATATATATATATATATAGACTGTATATA
>JAUCMT010000002.1:8938545-8951717 GCA_032357475.1 Enteromius thamalakanensis | reverse complement strand
ATATTAGTAAAATTAATTATTTAAAAAAATGCTTAAGAATAATGGTTCATTATTAGTCCTATGTAGTTAACTAATGTTAACAAATAAACCCTTACTGTAAAGGGTTATCATTAAACTAGAATTATTTTGCTAAACTATATTATGTTTCCTCCTTATATGGGGCATAAAATATATTCTAATTAAGGAATCACCTATTTTATTTATTTTTTATACACACAAATTCACAACTTGCCTTGCAGTTCTGCCTGTGGAGGGCTGCCGACTCCATCCCTCCATAAGATGGCAGTGTCATACACAAAGGTTAGGCGCAGTTCAGAATGCAGGTCGAAGTGTTGCCAGCCTCCTGCTCCCACCGGGGAATGAAACACATAAGAGACGTGGAGAGGAACCCGCAGGGTCACATAAGACTGCACCAGGTTCAGCACCTTCCAAAAACACATTCAAATGACATTTAAGATGAAAGGGGACAGAAAAAAAGACTTTCTACGATTCAAGACAAGAAACCTGATTCTCCACTAGAGGTTGCTATTAATCAGCACTGGCTGTTAGTCAAAGTAAAGTTCATCAATAAGCCAGGACGCATTTTGTCGGAGGAAGAGATTAGCTGTCTCAAAGCATAATCTGTTTTGATTGAATGAAACATTTGCTAATTTACATAGTCAATTATAATCAAAATACCAGCTATAAAAATGTGCTCCTCAGTAATGAGGCCGGTCTGAACACCTGCTGGACTGGGTTTAATCAAGACGAGAAAAATCCCCACGAACATTGTCAAATTCCCATCCTGGGGGAGAGAAGATCCAGGCTTTTCATATTCAACCGGCTCCGTTCAATATCCTCAGCAGGATCCAAGCACGTCTTTTAGATGAAGTGTTTTGAATTCATGTCTCGTTTTACGGAGCTATTGCAGACTTTAAGGCTTATTTTTTTAATAACGTAGATCACTCAGACATTTAGACGCTAGATTAGGAGAGTGAGCCATTTAAGCAAGACCTCAAATTCTGAAATGAAATACAAAAGCTCAACGGGTTACGGTGAAGCCAATCTCCTCTTCTATTGAGAACAATAAGGAGCGTGGCAGAAATAAACCCCAAAGAGAGTTATGGATGTCACTAAGTGCTGTGAATAACAATAGATGAAAACAAAGACAAGAGTCCAAAAGAAGAAACCTAACAATGGAGCCTGGTGTTCATGGAGAGGTGTTAATCAAATTTAACTTGAGTGTTCTGTTTAAACATTATAGTTCTCACTTTATACATGTTCTATAGGACAGCAGATGACTGGTATCAAAACACATACAATGAAACAAGTAGAGGAAATTATGGGCTACATTCACACCACATTCTCATTTTCTGCTTAAATAAGTTCTTTTAAATTTCTACTTTTCTACTTTGCATTATACAGATTTCATTATAGCTTTTAATTTATTTTAAATTAACTTATTAATTTTACATCATTCTGTGTAATACTTAATATTGTGTAGCTCCTTATTTGCAGTTAAAATAAGGACATGCAGTTACGTATCCGTTGAATGTTGAGTTTAATCAATTTTTTAAATAAATACATTTTCAAAGACTTAATTAAAAAGAAAAGTCAAAATACTGTATAAAATTATCATATTTTGAAATAAAATTACTATTTACCATAACTCTTTTTCTATTTGAATATATTTAAATGTAATTTCTTCTTATAACAGCAAAGCAGAGTTTTTATCATCATTACTCCAGTTGTCAGTGTCACATGTTCCTTCAGAAATCATTCCGATGTGCTAATTGGCTATTTAAAAACATTTCCAATTTTTATTAATGTTAAAAAAGTTCTGTTACTTAATACTTTTGGTGAAATTTTGCAACATTATAAATGTCTTTAGTGTCACTTGCTGTCCAATCAGTGCAGTTCTGCTATGATCTGGCTAAAACTAGATCTATTGTGTTCTCAAACCTAGGAATTATTTTATGTGCGTTCTTTTAGCTCTAGGACAAGAACAGTTGCAATTTATGAACCACTAATCATTAGAATTCAGAGGATTCTAAAAGCGTTGGCGACGTCTCACCTGCCCATCTGTTCCGATCGTTCCCCCGCAGTCTGTGAGCAGCTCAGACATGTCATAATAACTCACAAACTCCCACAGACAGGCCTCCAAGTTCAGGTTCCTATAGAAGCGTAGAGTGCTCTGGCCTCTGAGGACGGGGCTGTACTGATACGGCAGAGTCTCTCCGATGCCCTCTATATTCCGTGTGGCCTTGGTTAGAAATCCATGGCGTGTGGACACCTCATTAAAGTCCAGCAGATTGGAGCACCTGTGGTTTCCCACACGAGTGCCATCGGGGCTCAGAGTCAGCTCGAAATTGGACAGTGAACGAGTGGAGACCACAGGAAGCATGCCTAGAGCAAAGCGGATAGAAAATACATGACAATTAGCAAACTAAAAACCACTTTCATTATTTTGCCTTGGTTAAGATGAATGCCACTAATAAGCTACAGCACTGAAATACGAAGCATATTTAGAAGCATTACCTAATAATATTTAAAGAGTATAGTAGATTTCTGTCATGACGACTCTTGGAGGGATTGGCACAGTAATGTAATGTGAAAGGTGAAAATTCTGCCTTTCATTACTCGCCTCATGTCGTTCCAAACCCATAAGACCTTCATTTGTTTTATGAACACAAATTACGATGTTTTGGATGATATCAGAGAGTCATCTGTCCCTCCATAGAAAGCTACTCAACTGAAATTATGCTAGATCCAGAAACATAGCAAAAACACATGTTAAACAGTCCAGGTCATCACTGGATAAACAAAAGTTTTGCAACAATATGAGAATACTTTTGCGCAAAGAAAACAAGACTAACATCATATACTCAGCCACTCTTCTCCTATGACTTACGTCTTCCGCCATTTTAAAGAACATTACTGTTTAAGCGTACGCTTTCTTCTAGGCATAAACAGCCACAGATTACAAACCCTTGTGCATGCTTTCACCCCGATGTAAACAAGGCTGATTACGTCAAATACGTTAAAGCTTGCGTATGCGGCGAGCTGAAAGACTCAAAAACGGCAGAAGAAGCAAGTCACTGGAGAAGAGTAAATTATGTTGGGGTTTTTTTGGCGTAAAAAAGTATTTTCTCAGCACCGCAAAAGTGAAGTAGATCCACTGATGTCACATGGACTTTTTTTTACCGGTGTTTTAGGACCTGGGATCATTTCAGTTGTATTGCTGTCTATGGAGGGTCAGACAGCTCTCTGATATCATCAAATATCTTTGTGTTCCAAAGATAAATGGGGCAAAAATTTTGGGGTAAACTAACCCTTTAATGTCTTTGGTCTTGGCAGAATAGATCTGCTACGCTACTGCTAAGTACCAAGACTTGCTTCAGCCAATACATTCACAATATGCTTCTGTGAGCATGTAAGAAATACCGCTGCTACACATATAACACAATCACCCTGCAGCAGATCTATACAGGTGGAGCTGGGGAAGATGGAGGGTTTCTGAAGTATTTGAATGTTGAGCAGCGAGCTTATTGGCTATCAATACAGTAGAGAACCAGGGTCAGCTGTAACATGTGATATTGATGTCATTATGTCAGGTAGAGTTAGACCTGTCCAATAGCGCCAACTACAGTTTCATTCCAGAACTTTAGATTAGAACCTATAGTATACCTAAATGTTAGCGCAAATGTGGTTTGATATAGATTTTCACTCATTAGTGTCTTACATTTTCATCTTTTCCTTACACGATGCTACCATATGGTTTTAGAAGTTTATGAACAGAGTTATATGGACTACTTTTATAGAGTTGAAACATTAACATTTTATAGCTTTCCATTTTTGGGCAATCTTTTTGTGTTGCACAGAAGAAATAGTGAGTAAATTATGCTAAATGTTCATTTTTTAAGTTAAATTGCTTTTAAATTTTGCCTACAAAAAAGGTAGTGTAAAGTTAGTGTATTGTAGGGATGTTATGGAAACATGCAGTTAAAAGCAAACAGCTTTCGATTGGCTAGAAAGGTAAAATTACCACAAGCATATTTAGTCAAATGGCCTAGATTTCTGCAGTGAAACTTGTGACAATTTTTTCTCAAAAATACTTTAAAATACTTTGCACCCTTTTATTATTTTCCTCCCAGAAATCATTTTGATGGAAGACACACATGATTTTGATGGAAAATGTTGTTGGCAAATGTGTGACAAGACACTTCTTGTTTATGCATCCTTCAGACTTTGATTTAGGCTTTTGAAGAGAGCTGTAATGTTTAGTTTTGACAGCAAATAACGCATAAATCCTACAAGAATGCCAGCTTTTTTCCCAAGGGGATATGTGAGAGGGGTTTCTCTCAGAGGGGCTGAACTAAGCAAACAACCTGGCAGCCAGAGGGGAAATAATTCTCTCACCGTCTATGTGGGGCATGCTGACAGTAAGCTTGACAAGATTGGCATATTCAGGGTCTTCAGCTCCTGTATAACGAAGTTTGGCAGAAAAGGGCTCAGCACCTACTGTGCCCAATTTACGTGGCTGGCACATCCCTGCCCAGGAACATCAAAGACATGAAACATTACTTCAAGCATATTACCACCTACTGACAGTCTAATTCCACATTGCAAATGGCATATTATAACCAGCAGCTCAGGAGGAGCATAATGTTCTTTGGTGCCGCAATACAAAGCAAAGCATTTTTATATGATTCCACTTAATGTAATGGTTTCGGGCTCACCTTCTTCCATGCTAATAGACACAATGGGGCTGCTCAGTTCCAGCCCCTCATCCCCGTTAGAATTCACGGCACGGGCCGCGCACTGCACTCTAGAACCCACTTGGAAGTAAATGGAGTCTAGGGTGATCATCTTGGAGGAAGTAAAGAATGTATCAAAGTCAGCCTCTCTCATGGGGCTGGTGACGCCATCCGGACCACTGGGGGCGCTAATGAGCCATCGGTAACGAGTCAGTGTATCGTTGATGCGTTCGCTAATGCAGATGGAGCCTGTTTTGTCATAGTCTGGATATTTGGGATTGCAAGCCTGGATAAGTCAGAGAAATAAACAAGGATATAAAAGAAAACAGCAGATTTTATAATACAGTTTATAAAGCATCATATTGTATGATACAAAATGCTATTGATTTTTTTTTCTTTTTACTTTTACAAAGCAAGTATCCATTAAACTGATCAAAGAAATTTGTAATATTACAAAATAATTATTTTTCAAATAAATGCTGTTATTTGCTAATTATAATAAATTACATTTTAAAATAAAATATTAGATTTAAATAGAAAACAGTTATGCAATAATATTCCACAATATGTTTTTATTGTATTTTTAATCAATTGTTGATATAAAAAAAGCACCAAACCTAATTAAAAATACATTTAATAGTGTAAATAAAATAATAAAACTCTTTAGTTAATAATAAATAAAGGCTTTAATTAAAGTAGTTTTACTATATTAATTATGCCTTGTAATGCACCTTATAAAGGCACTGTATGAACTACAACACTTGTAATAAGTTATAATAAATTATAATACTTATCTATTCATTGCTACACGTTTAAAATAAAAAAATTTAAATGCACAAGACGTATTAAAACGTGAAAAACACATGTATAAATAACATACATTATAAATACATTATACATAAAGGCTTTGAGTGTTATCTATAATATAATATAATATAATATATAATAATTATATTATTTTCAGTTTTACCATCACTGTTCTGTAATATCATCACAGTGCTTCCGCGTTACAAACTTTTGCACACAACAGACTTCTACTTAATCATTTATCACAGGAAACAACATGGAGGATTTGAAAGATTAAACATTATTTGTGTTTCTTGCGCTTCTTCTCAAGTCCTAATGGTTTAAGTGAAGGACAAGCACTATGAAGCTTATATTACTACATATTTTATAGCTTACAATTAGAAAATCATTATAATCTTAGAATCTTTTTCATTCACTTGCACCTCAAGGACCTATTAAAAACTTGATAAAAACGACCACATAATTAGCATTAAAAATGAATATGTGAATGACGCTGAAGTTGGGCGATGTTCCTCACACACTTTTTCTTCTGATAAACATACCGTGATGCAGACGACAGGGTATCCGGCGGGTGGGTGAGCATTTTCTTTGGTTCTTCTGACATCATCATAATGCAGAAGCGACACGACGTGAGGCAGTGAAGGGAACGTGACATCAGCCATACTGTTGGTCTCCTCAATGTACACTATAGCTTTAGTCACCTGCCAATATGAGAGACAGATTTCCAATTTAAATAAACAGTGGATTAAACTCCAGATACGTACCGCAGGGAACATTTATCACCTGAATTTCAGCAACCATGTTCTCATCTGGTTTCAAATGGACAGTGAAGGCCTCTCTCATCTCTCTTACGCCATCAAACAAAACCTCCACTTCCACTACATGCTCAATGTCACCAGCTTTAAACTCAACATCTGCGCACACACACAAACACAAAATATACTGTATGATTACATCCACTAAATGATAAACGCATCCTAACGTTTCTTCCCCTAAATGCTTCCACACCTGATTGCATTTGTCATTTGCATCCTGAACTCTATATAACCTGATGTAGACAGGAAATGCATGCATGTGGAAGCAGCTTGGAGCCACCTGCCAATCTACAAAGGATAATTAGATACGGCATATTCCAAATGCAAATGACCCGTTCTGGCCTCCAGAGTTCTCACCGAGGGAGATGGGATGGTAGTCTTCTCCAGATATGGCAGAGCCGTCTTTCGTGTGCACCCTCACCAGGGACACTTTGGAAACGTCTCCCGTCCTGCGGATAGGGATCTTCACCAACGTCATCTGCCCCGACTCTTTGGGCTCACTAACACTGAACTTTGTCTCGGCAAACTTGATGATTGGCTCTGAGAGAGAAAGACAGATGAGAATTGAGGCGCTTCTGTTCATTAAAAGACAGAGAATCTGTTTAGACGGTTTACTGAAGTTTGACCTGAATTCTGGAAATCGGAACCTAAGCGTCTAACATCTAACGTGTATTTTAAATGAAAGCTGCTTTGATGAAAAATGTTGTTGTTTCTTTCTTACTGTCGTGGTTGTCTTTGATCTTGATGAGCGTTTCATTTTGGTTGCCTATGGATGCTCCATATGGCGAGTCGCTCTTCGCACTCCCCAGAACTAGTCTCAGTTCCTCCTCCTCCTCATGAATCGAATCATCCACCAGCTTCAGCACACACGGTTTTTCAGACTCACCTGAGGACCAAAATGTGGAGTCCAATGTTGGAACCAAAAAACAACCACACCCACCTCAATGTTTATTCAAAAATTCTGTGCGGTTAAACAAAGCATGACCTACTTTCTGCGCAAATGTTTTTGTCACTTGAATGGCACATATCTACTGATGTGTGTGATTTCAGGTTCATTCAGTTATGTGCATGCATATTTGCTCATTCATCATTTTCTGTACATTCATCCATTCATATGACTGTTGTTCCACATCCTAGCTTAGAGGACCACCGCTTATTTCACTTGAATTTGACCAATTTAATTCAATCACATACTCCTTAGTTTATTTGATTCTAGTTATTCATTTCTTCGTTAACCAATCATTTGTTTTTATCCGTTTAATCCACTCACCTATTTGTTAGTTCATTTATAAATTAATTTATTCATTAATCCATTGTTGCTTCATTCGTTCATTCATTTATCAACTATTTTGTTATCAATCATTAATTCATAAATTCATTTATCATTTGTTTAATGTTTTTTTTATTTATTCATCTATCGTTGCTTTATTTGTTCATTCATTCAATCATCTATTATTTGTTTTAACAACAATTTTTTTCACTTATTGATTCAAGCATTGATTCAGTCATTAATTAATTTTTTTCTCCATTAATTCATGCATTCCTTCATTTGTTTGTTCATTTATCAATTTCCTTTCTTTGCTTATATGTTCATTTATTCGTTCATTCATTCATTCATTAATATGTTATTCGCTGGTTCATTATTGTTTGTTCATTGTTCATTAAATTATTTGTTAATTATTAATTTTTTGTAGGTTTATTAATTCATTCATTCATTTATTAAAATGTACTTCTCTCCATTCCACTGCCCTTCTTTCGTAAAAGGTTATTTACCGGCCAAGAAAGTAACAATGGACATGTCAGTGTTGGGTCTCTCGTCAAAGTCGGACACCACCTGTGCAGAGCCCTGCCGGGTGTAGCAGCGTACAGTGGACTTGTGTCTGATGTCTCCGCTGCGGTGTACCACTGCAGTGATGTGACCTTCACTCTCCTCTGCAGTCATCACAGCCTGTTTAAACTGCACTTTAGGTACTGAAGAAAGAGAACAAACAAATGCAAACGCTCTAATATAAATTCTAGCTCTACATCAAGGACAAAAACTAGCAATAATTGGGTCATTCATGCCGCGGTACAAGTTTATGAAATGTGTCACAGTCACAATGTTTTTTGTTAAGAAAAATGCGAAGTACATACAGTCTGAAACGGAGTCATTGATAAAGATCGTGACTTTCGCTGGCTCGCCCAGAATTCCATTGGAGGGCATCCGGAGAATAAGCTCAAAGCTCTCTGCTCCTTCCAGAACAGGCTGGCCTAGGTCATCCAGGATGGTGACCCGGACCGTCTGCACACCCACACCTGGCGCAAACTCCAAGTTTCTGCTGATTCCCACATAGTCCATCCCCGCTAGCAGATGAACACAGAAGAAAGGCGAAGGTCAGAGAGAGGTCAGACGATATTTGGCGGCAGAAGCACAAGAGGCTCACTTTTGATTAATCCTCTCTTAGAGAGACTAATGTTTCGGCTCTGTTTTGTTGTTGTTGTTGGGGAATCGATGTACAGTATAGAGCTTACAGCTTACGTTTAGGTTGACTGAACAGAGAACTCAGATAAAAAGAGTTTTTTTTTTTTATTACAGCTTTGAAGGGAGCTCCTTGCTGCATTTTTGATGCCACACGTCACTTGTTCAAGGACTTAGCTGTAATATTCAATAATGCTAGCTGACAACTCTCACATTGATAAAATACCATTCTAGCTTGTTAGCAGGGGGGGAAAAAACAGACAACATTTAATTTATATATTTTATATATTAATATATTTTTCTGCAAGCCAGGTTTACGCCAAAAACTAAATTAAAAATAAATGAAATAAGTTACGTTTTCTTTCACTGGCGATTCATTCAAACGAACTCTACATCTTGCATGTAAATTACCTCTGTTAGGACAGGTTATTGTAGGAAACGAGTAGCAGTGCTGGTTGAGGATGGGAAAAAAGATGATTTATGGTATCACACACCTTCAGCAGAAACTGGGTCTGTTTTGCGGGACCTCACAGTGACCGTAGCTTTTTTAGAAAGATCTGTGCCTGTCCTCCACACACGGACATCAACGTGGCCATCGCTCTCATCGACATTATACTCCTGATTGCCAAAATAGAACACAGGAGCTGTGGAAGAAAATAAGCCGAAAAGATTAACAGAAAAATTAATGAAATAATGAATTTTTTTTCATGATTGCTGCACTCATTTGTAAAAACAAAAAATGAACATTATCCTGTTATTTTTCTTTATTTAACTGCAATGTTAAATCCTCATTTATCTCATTCATTGCTGTCTTGCAACAGTCCTTCATCTATTCAACTATTTTCTTTTGAAGAATATGAAAATATGTAAGTCTGTGACTTTCAATTAAAAATAATGTTCAGGTTTCACCGTTGCTGTTTGCAGTTCCACAAGTGCTATGTAAAGCCAACTCTTTTAAGGCAGAACATAACTAAGATAAAAGTTTTGATCATTACAGAATGTTAATGAATTTTCCAGCCATGACCTTTAAGATTTTAGTAATTCAAATGGTATTTCCAGATATATATTCCGTGACCACAGGAACCCTGTTGATTGCAGAAATAGAAATTATAATACATGTACCAACCCTCGAAATCAACCCCCTTTTTATTCTGTGACACACAAGAACACCTTATTTTTTACATTTAATTGTAACAGTAGAGAAACACCCTTAAATAAATCATGTACTGAATAGTAAATCAACCTCCTACTAAGTAATAAAAGCTGTATGACAGCTAAAACTAGCTCTGTTTCATAACCACCGGCTCCTCCATCTCAACACCACTGTTCAGTTTGCAGACTGAACAGTGGACGCCGGTTTCTATGACAACAAACTGACACCTTGTATGGAAGTTTGTGTTTTTCTCACCCGTGGCGTCTAAGAGCAGAGGTCCCTGGGAGAGGATTCAACAGCTGTCATCTCACATTATCTACAGGAAGCCACTTACAAGGAAATGCTTGTAACCTGCATGCAACCTCTCTGTTCAGAACACACTCCAAGCTTAAGATCAGGTCACAAATTGCGTTTAATCTGAATAAATTCATCTTTATTCAGCACACAAGGTATAAATACCAATAATATTTTCCCTGAATTAAGATTTTGTGGATGTTTCTGTTTGTCTCTGAAAAACTACCAGACCAAAACACTTTTATTTTGGAGCCCTGGCAAATGAAAAAATATTTTCATAATTGTAACAAAGGTGACATAAATATCAAATGAAAAGTGCTGATTTGGCAAGTAAAAAAAAATCCTAATATTATAATAATGCTTGTTTCTGCCATTGATTAAAGAGAATTGTGACTTTTTAACTTAATTCAGATTTTTTTTTCTCGCAATTGCGTAATGTATTCATATTTTTTTCGTAGACTTGCAGGACATAAAGTTACAATTCAGGTGTTTTTTCAGAATTGCATGATATAAACTTGCAATTCTTTTTTTCCCTCTTAGAAATAAAGAATATAAACTTGCAATTCTTTTTTTCCCTCTTAGAAATAAAGAATATAAACTTGCAATTTAGGGTTTTATTTTTTTCTTAGAATTGCAGGATATAAACTTGCAATTCATTTTTCTATTCTTCTCAGAATTGCGTGATATATTTATATGTTCTGAGATATAAAGTCTGGGTCATGTAAAAAATTGTCTACAAAGTCTATTATAAGATAAACCTGCAATTCTAAATTTAATTGTGAGTTTACATCTCACAGTTCTGAGAAAGGTCAGAATTACATGAAATAATTGCGAAGAAATGTCAAAAATGGCAGGTTTGTATCTCACAATTCTGAATTCTGACAAGTTTATATCACGCAATTTTGAAATAAAAAGTAATTATTTCCATTTTATTTTTATTTAGTGGCTGAATCAGGCTTCCAACTACACAGAAACATAAATAAAAATTACAAAAAAGTGTTAAAACTACAATTAAAGTGAATAAAAAAAAACTAAAAATGTAAAAATAAAAGCTATTACAATTACAAATCATTCAAATTGTATTAATAGATACTATAATAATACCAAATACTACTACTACTAACATTCTGGCTCATTAAAACATACTAATCCCACATTTAAGAGATATGCATTTTTGAACATCAGTACAGTACGGTGAGTGATTTCAAAGGTGTTGCTATTTGGATGCTAAGGCATTCTGAACATTTGTTGCCATGTGGTTGCAAGATGAATTCTTACTGGACCAAGTCTCTAAAATATTCCTGTCCCTAGATACACCTTGAGACATGTTCAATGAGCACAAACATTAAAAAGTATAATATCCCTGGTTAAGATGTTTTAAAATGATTCAATTGTCGAAAATGAGGCGAAGCATTAAAAAAAGAATTAGTGTGTTGAAATATTCACAGCCGCACGAGACAACGGGTGAAGCTGAAGGTTAAAGCCCCTCAGGGTAAAATCTCATGCTGCATTATACTTTGATACACGGGCGGAAGCTTCAAGCAAACCCATTTCAGGACTTATCACAGCATACATGAACTGTGCTGAATCATCCGAGCGTTATCATACTCAGCAGGGCTAATGAGGGATGATTCATGCGCAAAGCAGATGAATGACGGCATCTGCACCACAGAGAGCAAACTTGCAAAAGATGCAATTTTATGAAGAAGACACAATTAAACAAAGCTGCAAATTACCAAGTCCGTATGAATACAGGCACACGAGGATAATGCATATCCAGGTGTCCAAACAAACCATTTCGACAACGTTAGATTCATATTCAAATGATCCAAAGTAGCTTGTGTTCATACAAAACATTCATTATATTGGCAAATATTTGTGGCTATCTCCCCCGAGATGTCCCATTCCAATCAAAACCTCAGCAAGTCACGTCTATTTCCGGGAGCCTGTTCGCAGCCACGAGTCTGTCAGAGCTTTTTAAAGCTTCAGGTGACGGATAAAAAGTCTGTGTGTTCTCCGATTCTGGAAACTCGTGTTTGAACTCGCTAGCGCGTCTGTCGGCGGCATGGAGTGCGGATGGGTTTATGCAGTTTTGACAGCTTTGTGAAACATCTTTCACAAAAACAAGTAGGAAAAGGAGGTGGGAAGCATCGAGACTTGTGCAGTATTTAGTTGTATCTGTCAAAAACTGAAGCTATTTTTACATTTCAAGGGAAAATAAGATTAGAAATTATTGTTAAACAAGAACTGATTCTGAAAAGACACATCAAAAACATGTTTTTGGCATGTAGAATTTTTTTTTTAATGTATTTTAGGCTCAGTTTTGTACTGAAGCAATGGACTGCTCCTAATTCTTGTGGTTGAATCAATAGACTGATCTAGAAATTAAACTATTTGCTGTGATTTTCTTTTATTCTATAACAGCTATAATTTGACTATTTTACTGTATTTGATGTATTTCATTTTATTTTTAGGTTTTATTGATTCTCTTATGCTTTCTCTATTTATTTGCTAAAAAGAAAAATAAACAGCTACAGTTTTTGAAAGTCATAACTATAAAGCAAAACCACATGAGTCGCCCGCTGGCCTGTTCTAAAAATAGCACTTGTGAGCTGCGTCTGAAATTAAATTTGATTTTGTTGCTATTCTTTTTTTTAATCACACTTGCATTTATATATATATATATAAATATATACACACATATATTAGGGCTGTCAAAAAAAACGTGTTAACGGCGTTAATTACTTTTTGTCGTTAATTACTTTTTGTCGTTAATTACGTAAATTTTTTTAACGCATTTCACGCATTCGCGGTGTGACAAAGTATTTGTCAGAAAGTGGGACAACAATTACCTCGGAGTAACTGCACTTTGCATCAGTGACACGTGGGTACTCAAGTCTTTTACGCTG
>JAUCMT010000002.1:8878496-8923512 GCA_032357475.1 Enteromius thamalakanensis | reverse complement strand
AAATTTTTTTTGTTTTTTAAAAAAAAAAAAAAAAAACCAGGTCTAGAGATTTTTTTGGAAGCTGTTTCCAAAAAAAATAAATTAAAAAAGTAAAACAAATATAAAACATTGTTTTTAAGTAATTGCAACTTTTTGTTCTGACATTTTCTCAGATGTGCATACTATAAAGTCAGAACTGCGAAATATAAACTGACAGTTAACACACAGGTTATAAAAAAGAATATATATTATATAAAAGTTATATAAAAAATCTGAATTGCGGGATATAAACTAGCAATTGAGAAAAAAGTCACAATTGTCAGAATTGTTTTATTTATTCAGTGACAGAAATTGATTTATTTAGGTTCCATAATTACTTGTTACTTTAGTGGAGCATTTTAGAATGCTTACATAGAAAAACAGCGGGAAAAGACCCTATACCTGTGTCCCAATGTGCATCCTATCCATCCTAAATTCTATGGGGCATTTTCCTGAACAGGGTTTAAGACTAGTCCTAGATTAAAATAAATGTTAAGGGTTGTCTAAACCTCTTGCACTGAGATATCTTAAAAATACATTATTGCCATTGTTTGGTCTTTAAATGCACACAGATAATGCATTTTTGTAAGACATGTTTCTAAATATTCTAAAATGTCCTAAATTAGCACAGGTCTAGTCCTGGCTTAATCTAATCCCTATCCAGGAAACCGGACCCATATGATATTAGCAATTTTCAATACTATATAGGCCAGAAAGGGTGGATATTATGCACATTGGAACGCAGGGTATGAGTACACAATATCCACAGCAGGAACAGTAAACTAAAGCAGAAATGAGAGGAATAATTAAAGTCAGAACAGAGACATCTTGATCACCCTACCGCCCCCTAGAGACAGGGAGCTTCATTCATTTTTATTAACCTGCACTCTAGTACCTCATTATTTACACCCCGTACCCTGCTTTTCATTCTGCCCTCCTTCCTTTTTATCTCTCTTGCAGCCTTCTGCTCCCCACTTTTTCACATTCTCTCTTTTTAACCTCAACATCCCTTCAAGCCAACACACCACAAATCCAAAACAGCACGAACAAAGACCCTTGGTTTCATGAATACTGACCACATGTGGGGCTGAGCTGAGCTCATTGCGGGGCAAGATAAGCAGGTGTACGCTGAAAAAAAGAGTTCAGACTGTTCTGCGGATGTCAGAGAGAGCGAGGGCTTTCATCTCAGACACAAAGAACCCAAAACCACTTAGAAAAACATCTCTAACAGCTTCCCGTTGATAAGCTTAAGTAAAAAGAGCTCTCACTATGAACACAGGCACAACTGAATGCTAATGATTCCCTGTTAAAGCCTGAACTAGTGAATTCTCGACAAGTTTAATAAATTCTGGAACCAAATAGTTTGTTTTTCAGCAAAAAGTAGGTGGCGGCGAATGGAAAATGTATGAAATAAATGTATTACGCTGGCAAATCAAATAAAGAATGATTCTGTGCTCTGATACTCACCAACAAAAGATGTTTCACCCAGAAAACCTCTACGTCTGAGGATCACCTCGAGAACTTTGTCCTGCTCATTCACCACATAGTTGGGTTCCTCCAGAGATATCCAAGCCCAGTTCAGATGAAACTGCTGGTTCTTCAGTTTGTTCTCTCCTAAAAACAACAATTATAGGGTATACAGTTTATCAGCATTTGAAAGAATAAATAGAGCACTGCAGTAACAATGTATTTTTGTAATCCAACCCAGTTCACATCACCCCATTTCCTTTGATTAAAACCTAACAGGAGTTTTCCACTCACTTCTATGACAAACAAAAGTTTATGATTCTCACATATTTTTAAGTCATGATAATCTTCATGAATAACTACAACTTCTATAAATTCTGATGCTTAAATACTATAGTACTATAAAAGTAGTGCTGTCATCGCGATTAATCGCATCCAAAATATAATATATGTGTGTATGTATTGTGTATATTTATACACACACACACAAACACATATATTCCCACAATGCAAGTACATAATATAATGTATATGAATATAAATACAAGTAAATGGGTCAAAAAGACAAAACATTGTTTAAGCATAGAACAATACGTGTAATATTACTTAAAAAAAAAAATAATAATAATAATTTTTCCCTAACCTAACCCAAATTTTGACATTTTATTCTCCATAACCTGTTAATAATTTTGCATAATATTAATGAAAATATATACTGTTTGTGTGTGTATTTATATATACATTTACACAGTATACACACGTATATACACCGTAATGTAAACAAAAACATTTATTTTGTTTGTGATTATTCGCGATTATTCGTTTGACAGCACTAGTCCGGAGTAAAAAGCTAAATGTAGACTATAATCGCACTACACCATTGTTGCATGACTTTACCATCACCACTATCAACTTTATATAAACGCAACAAATTGGTAGAATACTTGACAAGAGCGCAAGTAAACATAATGAGGCTATAAAAGCAGACTAGTTAGTGAATCAGCTTTTCTGTTTAGTGTGATGACTTAAATGTGTCATAGGATTCACTCCTGCAGCGCTCTATAAAATATATTTTTTTAATATTTACAAGAGAGCAAAACTTTTGAAAAGTCATTACGATTCTGCGGAGTTCTGCATGCACAGGTTCTTGCTAATACATTATGAAAATGATGCTCATACAATCCACACAGAAGGGATTAATTAGTGATCATTTACATCATAACATAATGTTCTGTACACACCACCAGTTGTTTACTTAAGGGGTTTATGGTAAATAACTCTCTCATAATGCTATAACTTGCATGTAATTTCCCCATTTGGGAAAACCTACCTTCTCAGGTTTTACAGCACAATTAAGTAGTTTATGCTACAAGGATCCAGCATAAAAACAGAAAATCAATTTTCTATTTTTTATATATATACACAGTATCTCTACATGCATGTACTTGACCCAGAGTGCCTCAGTAGTTTCTCACACTAGCTAAAAATAAAGGTTTGTTTGTATAAAAAGAATGCAGTTTGGTGCAGAACAGACATGATGAAATATTTATATCTTGTGCATGCTGACTTCACACTTCACATGCCTGGCTTCACCATTCTTGGTGTATCTCAGTACAGTACATTATTTCTATCACCCAGATATTCCTTAATTACTTAGTTAAGGAAGAGCAAAATTAGTTACTTAGTTAATTCCTTAATTGTTTAGTTTATGAATACAAGTTTATACCATGATACTTAAAGATTACCTTTGCAATGACTGCCCCAGCCAGACTGAGATGCTTTCAAAGGCAGTCTACACCTCTAATAGATTAAACGACCATGAACTCCATTACGAAGCCTGTGATTACATCTCTAGCAAAAGTCTATGCACACACATTTTGTGCACACAACTGCATCTCTAATCTATATTCACGCCATGCATCGCGGTCTGCACGCGTATTGATAACCCACTTCACGTGCACGAAGAGCACCAGAGACTAATTCCCGGGTTCTAAACAAGCTAGACCATGTATATTCATGACTTTTCCATGCTTGTTTCACTTGATTTCCTCAAGCTAACCCCGGGCTCCTAATATCTCACTTTCTAACCTTGCCTGAGAGATGACAAGACTGAAAAAGAATTGACATGTTGCCAATGCCACTGTATTTCTAACACGATATTAGCCTTGTTGCTAGGTGATAACCATTCAGTAGATGATATGCACCGTATACAAATTCAGAATGAAGGAAAACAAACCGTTTCGCACGTTGAAGTGATTTGACATTTTGTGAAGATTAGGAGCATAAGCCACATGATTGGTTGAATTATCATAGTGGTCTAAAGAATTAGTCAACCACCAAGACTTATCGACCCATATTTTAAGTCGATTTTGGATTGTAGATAAGAAATCTGTGGTAAACAGAAATTTAATTTAAAAATAAATATCAAATTATAATGGCAACAGCCAATTGTATGTAAAAACAAAGATACTAATAATCACATATTAAGGTAACAGTAAAGAATATTTGATTTGATTTGTGTTTTATTTTACCTTTATAAGTGGATATATAAGCTAAAAGCATTTCTGGTATTTCTGCAGTCAATGGCAGGGTATTAATGCAACGCATTATCCAAGCAGCACTGACACTTTTTCTTTCATCGTGTCAGGTTCTATCAATTTAAGAAAGAAGTGATAGATGGGGTGTGGTTTAAATGTCGCCAAAATCCATTTGCGAGTAAAGAAAAAGCTCTCAGCTTAAGGACTCCACTATTCGGTGTTCAGGGTGTTCATTCAGGTCAATGAGCCAAACAAACACAACACCATCAGTTACCCCAAAGACAAACAAAATCAAATGGATTTTTATATTTTCTAAGGAATGTGAGCGGTGTTTGTCTATGAAAAACATGCCACAGTGTCACTGAACTATTTTGTATATTTAGCTAAAATGAATGATAATAACACAAGTAAACGAGGTTAAGAAATTGCTAAATTGTGTTGTGTTGCATCCTTGAGTGTAATATTTTGAGAAATGTTAACCAAGTATGAGAAATAGTATTACAGATTCTCGTAAACAAAGCAAGAAAAGAAAAGAGAAACAAGCTATTTAGTCATAAAGGACAGCATCACCCATTAATTTAAAATTCAGTTGTATTTGTTCTGTTGTCAAGTTGAACAATAAGATGCTCTCATTAGGTTTGCCTCTGACAGTTGCTTTGAAGCCCAGTGGATTTGTCCAAACCCTGATACTGACAGTCTCCATGAAGCTTCTCACACAAAAAGTCCCTAATGACTTTATTAAACAGTAGCGTTTCAGAGCCCGATAGTTCAGACAGAGTTTCCTAGAAAGACATGACAGCACAACAGCTGACATTCACTGAGAATAACTCATTAAAAGCTAATCAGCGCCTGGTGCACGAGCAGCTTGACTCGATCCAGAAACTTTGAAGAACTTCTTAACAGCATCTAAAAATAGAGCTCAACAAATAATTCATCGGATATGCTCTCAATCCTCCTGAGTGACTGGATAAAGTCTGACAGAAGTCAAATGGAGATGACCCCTGAGGGTACTTACAATCTACTATAGTGATTCATGAGGGTCTTATACTATCAGGGCTGAAAAATAAATCTGAATATGGGAATGACTGAGAAGTATTATGTGTCATAAAGCACAATTCCTTCTTTTTATTAATTCTGTGCCGACAGCATCAACATCAACAAACCCTCAAGAGCGCCACTCTCCCAAAACTAATAGTCATAAATAAGCGCTACTTTGAGGCCTGTTTATCGAAACTATTATGCATGTTGCACACTCATGTTTCTATAATGATTTCCAGGATGGATTACTTGGACAATGGATAAGTACGAGAACAGTTGTGTCAGTTTTATGCCTGCCTATACAGTAGGATGAAAAATCACCGCTGATGCTCGATCAGAAACGTAAAGAACAGAATACATCTAGTCATCAAAGCTGCTTTTGGTTTTTCAATGTGAGAAATGGGGAGAGGTGCATCTCAAAGAGCAGAAAATGAAGAAAAAAGGAAAGTAATTACCAACGCATGCACGGTTTAGCGAAAGAACAGCAGCTTGCTGTTGATTTTATGGTTCCTCCAGCCTCTCCTCGTCAAGCTCAATAGGCTTTTGGCTACAGCCACAAAGTCTTGGCTGTCTGCTTTACTGTTTTCTGGTTGGATCGAAACATCTAAGCTAGTCTAGCAGAACTTGGAAACATTCAATGAGGACATGTTGTCATGCAATAAAGCATCAGATTTAAAAAAAAAGATGTTTAAAAAAACACAGGAAGTCATCTTCAACGAAGGTCACGACTTGCCTTGATGCCCTCAATTACTTTCTTCTGTGCCTCGGTCTTCACCAATGACCTGGATAACCTTATTTATTAGAACTTTGTTGCAAGAACAGCAGATCCTTTAGCTGTCAGAAGACTGATTGAAGACAGCGGTTTCAAAACTATACTTGGTCCGTCACCTGTCCACTCGATCAGCGGCACTTTGAAATGTTTAACCAGGAATACCTGCAGGTGTGGTCTTGTCGCTGAAACAGTCAGCCACGCAGGTCTAAGGTTAATCCAGAAATCCACACATGAACTGACCCTAAATACCTGCGCTACACCCTAAACCAAACAAAACATCCCACCTTTGGTTTAGTCTGAAGTGGGGAGCTTTCAAGGGAAATCTTATGCTTGCTAATCCACAATAAAACACACAATATTGTGTCTAGCCAACAATGAGAATAAAATGTTTTATTGCAATGGTATGTCTGGTTAATTTGATATGGGAGAAGAAATAAACTGCACAAACATATGGTTATCTACAACCACGCTAAGATTAGCATTGTTCTGTGTTGTTCCTACAGCGCCCTGGATCCTGTTCAACAAATCCCCTATAAAAAACCTTCACAATACAAGGTATACACTGGGGAAAACAGAGCCAGCAATGAGGGTTTTTTTTTTAACCCAGACACAACAGAGCTTTAGGAACAACCTAAAAGGTGGTGAACAGTCTGCGAAATTGCTTTCCAGGAAACAAAAATGGTTTAAAATGGCATAAAATTGGCACCATTTTGGTCTTCAACTTTATGTGGATGGTCAAGTCTGTTGAAAATAAACCCATTTTCTTTTTCAACAGTACATTGAAAAAAATCCTTTAAGTACATAATGGTGTTATGCTTTACAGCAAATGCTGGTATAATTTTTTATTATTTTTTTAAACCCCAAGTTCCACAGCAGAGCTATGATGCATCACATAAAGCTTCCCTCTGATCTTTGTAGCCTCTGTGTGTCCCTGCAGTCATTCCTGTCATACTTCTATCTCTACCTCTGAGACATGATTGCAGTGAGAGGTGTAGAGGATTTAGAATAAGCGCTACCCATGACCTTTTGCAAAGGAAGGGTAACTGATAAATCTGTCCTCTTTTTCCCATTAAGTTTTGGAGGTAAGAGTTGCAAAATAGTTCAAATAGAGAGGGGTGTTCATGTCAGTAAAAACAAAAGTTCTGATATAAGGTCTGTTCTCAAACCTAGTAAGCTGCCTCAATGACTACATGCAGTATGCTAAGGCAGAATCCTAGCTGTTCATGAACATTGTAAATATGTTGTGTACAAATATGAAATATGTTAACTGAAATGATGTCTAAGAGCACTCCAGGCGTACTCGGGGTCTGAATTATTCACTTGTTTTAATTCATCCCTTTAAGTGCATGTAGGGAATAGGGTGTACTTTCCAGGTATTAAAATGATAGCATAGAAAAATGTGTTTTTGTATTGAATTAAATGAAAATAAATGTATTAATACCATTAATTTTTCAAGAGCGTGTTGCTTGTTACCATTTCTAAGAGATACTTGCTAAAAAAAAGGTTTTGTAAGGTATATAATACTGTAGTGACAGTGTGTCTATCAGTTTATCAAAACAACTTGATATCATTCATTTTCAATGAAAGTTGGTGATTTCAGAGACTGTTAAACCAACAGCCCAGCCCTGTCTGTGTGAATGAGGCTTCAGGAGGTAGAATAATAAAGTTGCCTACATTCTGGAACAGCTTTAGCATCAGCAGTGTGCCTTTGATACTTTACAATGTTGTCTCTGGAGGCAGCTTGCTAGGTTTTGGAACAGAGCAAAAGAGATAGAGGCAAAGATAAATAAAAAAAAAGGCCAAACTCTGATGGACAGTTTACAGACTAAAATAAAGCTAGCATTCAGCCTCAGCCGTGCAACATAAATATGGTTGATTCATAATTTCAGAAAAAGTACACAGAAATATCTTCAGGAAGTGATAATCTCGAACTCAAACAGTCTCTCTAAACTGCATGTGGAAAACATGATAATGGCTCTTTTAATTTAAAAACAGCCACATCATCAGTGTAGGGAATGCAGAGAAAGAACATAGAAAACAATTAATTAAACCCCTCTGGAATATTACTTGTACTAAATACGGAAGTCGCATTAGATAAATGCAGCTGTTTTACACAAATTGGCTGTAAAATGGAGTTTATGATGTTAGCTGTGGTTGTCAGGCTTTTCGGACAAGCACAAACTAAGATAGTCTAATTAGCTCCGTTTCCTCAGGCATAATGTGGCAAAGTGGTTGTAATCACTGAATTTCATGCTGAAGCTTTACATTATTGCACGAATGTGGGGGGAAAAAAAGAGTCCTAGGATAAAGCCTTGAGGCACCTCATGATCAAAACAGCTCAGCTGAGACCTTTTGTGTTTGCACACTACATCTGTAAAATGAGATGGTAAAGATACAGATAGTCCCTTACTGCTTGAGGTCTTTCCAATAAAATAAATGCCTCCATAACCAATGGAGTGAAACTGTCCACAGGAATGCAAAGAAACAAAACCCGTAATGACCCACTGGGCTCAGGGGTCAGACACCAACACAGCTGCATACCAACGAGTTCCTACTTCTCACTCTTTCCTGCCTGAATTAAAAGATGACTGACAGAGGGACAAATGCCACCAAAGGGGGAGGGAGGACGAGTAAAAAAGTAAAGGGAACAAATAGAAACACAAACCAAAGACCAATTCTAAAAGGTGGTCCTGCCAACTGAATGTGTTAATTTTGTGATTTAAAAAAAAGAGGAAAAAAAAAGTAAAATAATAAATAAATGCGGATTAAAAAATATATAAAATGTAATAATAATACAGAATAAATAAATTATACTGTCCCTATACGTCAGATGCAGTTTTGACATTTAAAAGAAAGAAAAAAAACGCAGTCACTGCACAATCTTGACTTAAAGATCCTAAGCAGACTGTAATGGTTATCTTGTTTCACAAAATAGCTGGTGATTTTAAGCTCAGGACAGACATAACGCCCCAATACAGCAGTTACAGCTGTTTTCCTATAGAGCTTGTACTTTCCCAACTCTTTCCAATGCCAGAGACCCTCTAATACTCAAACTAATTGTAAGCCTGACAAGGGTTGTGTCTTATACTCATGGCTACAGGCTCTAATTATGTGTCATCTTGCCTCTAGCTTCATATACCAAACAGACCTTTGTGTTGCATGTAGCAGACCCTTCAATCCACAATGTCCATTTCTGAGGCACATCCTACAGTGTGCTTTGTAGTGTAAATTTCCCACATTCAAATGGCTTTCCAAATAAAACACAAATCATAACAAGGTCTTCAGCCGCAAACTTTTCCAGCAACAGTGACCGGATCATTACGTTCAACCTAATTTATACATGATTATCTAAGCTTCACCAGCTTTAATCCTGCCCTGTTGAAATATGTTGTTAGGGTCATTGTAACCTACACTAACTCACTTTTAGGTTTTCTTTGATGTACTAAAAACTAATTATATATATTTTTTTTTTGCAGTCAAAGGTAGCACAGCATGTAATAAGCTGCACATGCAGACAGTTCACCTATCATGGAAAGAAAAGGCCTAATTAAATGCTACATATCTAAATATATCCCTCTCTGGTCTAAGGGTTTACAATAAATCATTCAAGGCTATTTGATATGCAATGACACCTAAAATCCGAGGACATTATATCATTAATGAATTCAAATGATTTGTGCTATTCCTGATATTATATGGCTAAATGGGTTAATGAATAATTCTAATAGCATAATCATACCATTGAAACTGAAAAATTGGCACATTTCATTTTTATGTAAAATGAATCCAATTTTCCTTACCATTGTCCTCCACGGTGAAACTAAAGACGTCACTGGTGGCATTGTTTTCGTCCTTCAGGATATAGCAGATCTTACGATCATCTATGTCAGCTGTGGACACACACAAACACAAACATTTGTAACATTAAACTGCAAAATGCAATGTATTATTCATTCAGGAGACAATATCTCTCAAAACAATCTGTGAAATTCTTTGTTTTTATGATCTACAAACCCTAGAGTGAAGCCCTCAAGATAAAATTGTTTTATAAGCCAATCAACTTAAAAATTTCTGCATTATATTTCAAAGAGCATGTTTGGTTTAAAAAAAAAAAACATGTAGATAAAAGGGTTTTTGGCTTTCGATAAATCCAGGTGAGAATCTTCCAAAAGCAGCAGGGAGAGAGCCCTATAACAATCAGCAAAACAGGTGACAAGCTGTTATATAATGACAGGTAAGAACAAGAATTTTAAACACAGACCTAGACCTCCCTACATCTGTTCTGTCCGATCTCTCAAATTAGACCCCTTAACCACTTCTGCATTGATACACTGTTAGGTTACGGTGTAGCATGATCAACCTGGCTCTCTATTCCCCTTGCTCTGACCCACTTCTTTAAATTATTGATATCAGAGGAAGAAGCCTCATAAAAATGTAAACCTGTGATTCTTTATGCATGGATGAAACCGCTTTTCATATTGAAAATAAAATGTCTTCTTTCATCGCCAGCACGCACTCTCATCGTAAAATATTTAGCAAATGCCAAAGAGCAAGCGGTAGCAGAATATGGGGAAAGGGCAAAGTAAATAAAGAGAAGTGATTGTCCCTTCTGCTTCACTGCTCATACTGATGAGGTCAAGTCAGGTTTGCCAGGTCTCTCCCTCTCTCTCACACTTCTGCCTCTATCAATGTCTGAGATACATTTCAGACTAAGTTAGCCTGACATGGATTGCACATCTTCTCACTATGGCTCTCATGTTTGAAGGAGTGCATTAAGGCTTTAGAAGCCATGAACCTGTCCTCTTTAACACCTTGTTTCTGAACAAAATTCTTATTGTGGCTGATGGGTGAGAAGGCGCAAAGATATTTTTAAAATCGAGAAGCCAAAGTTTAGTTTATTAAAAATTATATAATATGGACCTATTTATATTAGATTATATCAAAAATGTATTTCTTTGTTTAATGCCATATAAAACAATAATTTATGTTTCTTGATTGTTTAGACAAATATTACTATAAAAAGTTCTATTGAAGGATGAAATTGTATCATTTTTTGAAGGATCAGATTTTATCATTGCTTTTCTAAACAGAGAGCCGAATAGATGTTTATAGACCTGAAAACTCATCAAGATCTATATATGCTAGTTTAGCTATACAAAATTTGTTATGCACAATGTATAATTTTTCTTTAAACAAAAACAATTCTTCTTTAAGATATCGAAAGGAGTATGTAAACTCACAAACAAGTTACATAGCAAAGAATCATGACACTGAGTATTTAAAGTTAACATTTGAGTGTGTGATAGATAGGGCTACCTGTTTATTTGAGTAATGAGGCATTAGTACAAAACTCATGCTGCTGATACAACACAGTCAAGATGCTCAAAAAACCTCAAAAGTTTGTTATGGCTAGCAGCAGAAAAATTACACCCTTCACCACTTAACTCTTTTTAAAATGTGGCTTGTCTGTAACCAGTAACTACTTTCTTACTACAGGGACGTTAGAAGGCAAAAGTATGAGAGCTTAATAATTGAAAGGAGATGTGTGAACGCTCTAGTTGTCTCATCAAGAATTTAAGCCGAAGGCTAGAAGACAGACACATCTTACAGCTTGCAGCTTGCACTCTTGGCAAAGGGCAAAGTCCCTGTTTTGTGATGGAACCTACATTATTTCAAGCATTAATAAAACCAGAGAACCTGTCCTGAACATGACGGGCACATAATATTTCTGTAGGAGACAATTCTTAGATTTTTACAGAGCACTACACAGCACAGTTCTAGCACAAAAAATGCACAAAGTAATAAGATTTCAGGTGCTAAGAACATTTCTGATGATACATTACCTTGAGTGAAGATGTTGATTGAGTCATTCCCTCTGTCTAGGCTGATCAGGTAGCCATGCTCTGGCTGTGTGGTGATATGAAAAACCAAAGCCTCAGGGCTGCTGTCTCGGTCCACCGCCTTCAGGACTTTGCTTGTGATCTGATAACCTAAGTGACCTGCAGACAAGACCTTTAAAGTCGATGCACCTTTGTTAACCACAATCTGTGGCACACCATTGTCCACTGACAAAATGGTAATCTTCATGGTCTGAGGTCTTTGGGTCTCAAAAACGGTATCAGGAAGGACAAAAAAATCTGAATGGGTGCCATCAGTGACTGTAAACGAAAAGCTGTCCTTGTCTGACTCGGTGCCATCATGCTTGTAGCTGATCATATTCTCATTCAGGTCCTGCTTTGTGAACGAAGTCACCTGTCGACTGTTATTAAATAGCAGTTTGCCGTGAATGGGTAGCTGGGTGACTGTAAACTTGAGAAGGTGCTCAGCTGTGTCTTGGTCCTCAACGGTCAACTCAAAGGGTGTGATGAGTTTATTCTGTCCCTCGGTCACTAGAAGGTCATGAATGGTCAGTACTGGCTTTTTATTGTCAACATCAACAATTGAAACACGGAACGTGCGGAATATAGGGTTGTAGCCATCGGTCACCTCAAACTCAAAGCTATCCATCTTGACCTCATCATCGGCAGTATGAATGTAGTAGATCTTGCTCCCGGCAAGCTGTAATTGGGTAAAGGACACAATAGGCATGCCTGGTGAATCTGTGCTTTCCAAATGCCCTCTCACTGGAGCTCTAGTGATGCTGAAGACTAAGTTTTCATCTGGGCTGTTGAGATCGCTAGTGCTGAGGAGGTTCGTTGTAAGTGTCACTTTACCACCTTCTTTAAGAGACACTCCTTTGCTGATGACATCAGGAAACACCATGTCAATGCTGTCCACAGTAATATAGAAGTATCTGTCAATAAGAGGATTGATGCCATCTGTTACGTCAAACTTCACAAGGTCTCGAATGCCTTCCTGTCCATTGTGGGTATACAAAATGAGACCCTTGTTCACTTCGTTTTGCGTGAAATTCATGCCAACTGTTATGTTCTCTAGAGACCCAGCAGATCTTTTTCCCACATATCCTGCTGATTTTCTGTAAAGGAAGCCCTGACCGGGACCGTAGCGAATGATGAAAGTAAGAGACTCATCGTCTGAGTCCAGATCAGTAGCTTTTAGTACTTTACTGTTTATTTCTTTCGTCTCACCAATCTCGATTTCAAGCCCATCGTTAATGGCAAGCCTTGGTGTTTCATCATCCACAGGGATAATCATGATCATGATGGTGGCCTCAGCCGAATGTTTTCCATCTGTAAGAACAACATCAAACTTGTCCTCAGTGGTTTCAGAATCATCATGTTCATAAATTATGCTTGAGGCTTCCTTGATTTGTTCCATAGTGAAATTTGTGATTGGGACAGAGCCACTTGCAAGCTGATTGAGGATGAAGCCATGATTCGGGGGTTTGGTGATAATAAATGTCAGCTCTTCTGCAGGAACATCAGCATCGACTCCATTCAAGAGCGGCGTGTCAATGATAACATTCATGCCCTCCATCACAACAAACTCTCGCATGAAGATCTCTGGTTTTTCATCATTGGTGGGAATAACTATAATTGGGAAAAACTGTCTCTCTGAGAAATTTACACCATCTGAACATCTGAACGTGAATCTGTCCTCCACTGGCTCAACTCCTTTATGTATGCTTTGGACATAATGTATATGACCTTCATTCACATCTCTGATGGTAAAAGCACTTACTGCTATTCCTGACCTTGACTTTTCAGAGCCTGGTGCTGGAGAGATGTTCTCCAAGTATCCTGATGTGGGCTGAACAATGATGGTGCACAGGATGTCCTCAACTGGTGTGTCTGCATCTTCAACCCTAATATGATGCCTACCAATTGTGTTTTTATCCCCCTCAAAGACGGTGAAGGTAGGCCCAACCGTGACCATTGGAGTCTGGTTATCTACAGGCAGAACGGTGACATGAACACGGACTCCGTTTACTCGGTTACCCCCTACAGTCCATTCATCAGACATGTCAGAGAGGGTCAGGTTGAAAAAGTCTTCTATCGAAGTGAGACCAATCTCACCGCTGGTGTGAGCATACACAACATGACCACTGATGATATCGGCTTGGGTGAATTTGCTTGAGGACACTCCACTCACCAGAATTTCTCCAAACTTAGGGGCTTCTTCCACAATGAACGTCAACCTCAGGTCATCAGTGTCTTCATCTTTTCCTTGGATAACACTGGTGGTAATTTCTGTGGCACCATTTTCCAGCACGTCCAAGCGAGAGCCAAAGGTGCCCTTTGTGAGGCTGAGAGTTGGTGTTTCATCATCAATAAGCTTTACCACTACCTTTACATTGATCGTTACAACATGAACACCATCACTAACATCTAATTTAAAAGAGTCACTTGTCGTTTCATCTCCATTGTGGATATATGACACTTTACCATCCGAGATATCCATCAAATTAAAACTACTTGCTTTTTTTAAGTCAGTAAACGTATGTTGAACATGTCCATGCTGCGGAATTTGACTTAGCGTGAAAGAAATATGCTTACTGTCAGTGTCAAGGTCATTTGCATCGAGTTCAGCACTCGTGATGACATGCACCCCTCTCTCAAGGACGATGAATCCAGTATTTGTTATCTGTGGGGGTTTGTTATTCACAGGCTGCAGAAAAATTGTAAAAACTCCATTAGCATTGTTTCCAGCAGTGTCCTCTACTGTGAAATAGAACTGCACCACATGAGGTGTGATGCCAAGCTCAAGGTTTGGTGGGCTGTAGGAAATCTTATGATGGTTAATTTGCGCTTGGGTGAATTCTGTTACGTCAGTATCGGGACTGTCAGTCAAAACAATAGACCCGAATTTAATGGGATTATTCTCATCTGTGTCAGTTGGCATTTGAGTTATTGTATATTTCAGGTCACGGTCTTCAGAGTCCAAGTCAGTGTAACGGAGAACATTCTTGGTGAAATGAGTCAGCTGGTACTCATGTACTGTCATCTGCAAAGAAGTGCCTGGGAAAAGCACGGGGGGAATATCATCAATAGGTAAAATTTTAATAACGAATGAATTCTCACCAGATTGGTTGGGAGGATCGGCATCATCTTGTACTTTAAAAACAAACTGATCAGTAATCGTCTCTGTGATGTGAGGACCTATGTGCCTATAGAAGAGCTTTTCATCTGTAATATCTTTCTGGAGCCACTGCGTCACTACTTTCTCATACACGCCATCTTCTGCATTAAACTTCCAGGAGGATGGGTCCTCGGGGGCTTCGGATTGTCTTACCACGACCTCGCCAATAGCAGATAATGGAGGCTCGATTGTAAATTTAATGGTGGAATCTTCTGAGTCGATGTCGGCTGCACTGAGCATAAGCTCTGAGATGGGCACCATCTGATTTTTAAATAAAATCAGCCCAGTGTTTGCATTTATAATGGGTGGCTCATCATCTGTGGGTACAATGGTGATGGGGAACAAAAATTCTACTTCATTCTTGCCATCTGACATTTTGAATATTATATTATCACTGTATGTGTCACTGCCATCATGCTGGTAAACCACAATGCCAACCTCCAGATCAGCCGGCGTAAAATACTTCCTGTTGGTGCCCAGGACAGTTAACTGACCGTGGCGCAGTCCATCAACCACCGTCATCCTCACACTGTCCAGGTTGTCTTCATCACTTATTTCTAAATTGTTCTGAGTAAACAAAGACCTAGACTGGCCTTCATATAAAAGCTGGCCGGTATTCTTAATGACTACTGGCGCTAATGTATTCATGGGCTTCACAACAATCATGAAAGCAAAAGGATCTGAAATGCCACCATCTGTGTCTATGACCTCAAACTCTATTTGAAAGATCCTCTCTGTATCCGAGTCCAAAGAGGGAGGTTTGTATGCTATTTTCAAGTCTTTGAGATCCCTTTGATAAAAGGATGTGATGGGTAAATTCCTATCGTCTGTACTCACAATATAGCCCTCCTCAAAGGACAGAGGAGAGGTGATGTTGAAAATGAGATCATCAGAATTGGATTCTGAATCCTCCGCAGCCAGCATATCAGGAGTTAAAGCAGTCATAACAAACTGATCAACTTCCATCATCATCATAGACACAAAACTCGGTCTGGGGGGGGTGTTTTCTTCACCCTCTTTTATCCGAATCATCACATGGAAAAACTCTTGTTTCAGTAAATTGTTTTCTTTGCTCCGTAGCTCCACAACCATTGGGATGTAATCCTTATTAGGGGACTTGTGGGTAGATGTGTGCTCATAGCGGATATCTGATTTAAGAAACAGGTCACAATCCATCATTTTCTCCAGTTTGTTCTCATCAACAACTTTACCATATCTAGGAAGTGCACTGCTGGCTGCCAGTGATGTTACCTCACATTTTTCTGAGGTTTTATCGTAGGTGAAGTCTAAAACCTTTCTGCCGATTGGATTACTAGTCCCACGCAGTTTATTAACAATAAGAGGCATGTTCTTAGTAACAATCTCCAATTGTGTGAAAACAACCTCTACCTCTAGCATAAAGGGGATGATGATAGTTTCAGTCTGAGTGTCATACCTGAGTTGCAGCTTCACCCTGTCACCCGCAGGGCTCCTAGAGCCGAAGTGAGAGTATCTCACATCGTTAGGACCAAATTCACACGGGAACTTTTTAGGAGACACATGTCCCGGTCTCTGAGACAGCGGATCATTATCCAGAACGGTAATACTGCACCTGTCTCCTGGCTGAACTTCAATGACCAAGTCGTTGATCGGATCGATGTAAACAGATCTCCCGAAAGGCACGTGTATGCCGTTGTTTGCCACCAGTATCGCGTCCTCGGAGAGTTCCGGCGTGTAGGCGTACGACAACCCGTGCGTTTCAACTCCTCGCGCTGAACTACCTGTCAATGAAAGCAAGAGAATGAGAAATCTATGAAGTTCCATGCTGAACGCGCAGTGTGCACAGCCACGGGAGGTTCTTGGATACATGAAATATCCAAATGGAGCTCGATGGGGTTTTCCGCTCTTATGCTTTACATCCAGGAGGGAAGAGGAGACAAAGACAGAAAGTTGAGAAATCCCACACACGCGCCAGGATGCTCGCGCGGCATTCCCACAGTCTCAGCGCGAGCTCAGTTTTAACTTGTGCATGGATGGCAGCAGGAGGACACACCCACAGCCTCGTTCTATTGGACGGAGACTTGCATTCCCACGTTCGCAGGTGATGTTCTCGGAGGATTTGACTGTTGTCTTTAGTTATTGTAGTCTACATCTAATAGGCGCGTCTGGGTACAATTCTAACACATTTAACTTACATTAGAAACAGCCATATAATGTTTTTTGTATGTTCTCATTGAAGGTATCTTTTCGTTTTATTAAACAAAAAGATAAATTAAGATCCCCCCTTAGATATCCAGTATTTATTTATGCTGCTGTGTATATTTTTTAGCTGTGTATGCATTTAAACTATATATATTCCTATATTAAAATAACGTATTGCTATTTTGAAACACCAAAATAACTGCTTTCAAATGGCAAAGCTTAGTATTAGCAAAACCAAGGTGATGTGTTCGATTCCCAAGGAGTGCAAGAAGTGATAATACTGCATGTGACCCTTGAATGCAATGAAGTTGCTGTGGACATAAACAAAAGTGAGCAATGTGAATAACATTTACCCTATAAAGTTAAATAAAGGTGAAGCGAGAAGTTTTATTCTCTCACTCACTGTTCCTGCCTGTCTGTTACCCCCCGGATACAAAAACCATTTAAGCATTACATATACTCACAATGCCACTGAGAGCCATAAAAGACTTAGCTTATGAGGGCAACACTAGCTATGAAGTAAAAAAAGAAATGTATGACTGAATTGAAGCATTGAATATTTAAAATATGTAATGAACAATATCTCTTATTAAAATATTAAAGACTGCTCTTGACTTTTGCTGTTGAATATATTTTAGTAAAAAAGGATGTAACCCAATATACGTAAATAGTGTAGCTTCAACCTTTGCTTTAATTTGTCTATTCCTGACATCTAAAAGTATTATATGAAGATGAAAACTATACTGTAATAATTATATGTGTATATGTAATACTCAAAAAAACAAACCATGAGATACTGTCCCATTTTTAACTTTTTGTACTAAGTGTGCTTATTTGAAATAATTTTACATAACAATCAGGTCTATTTTTACTGTATTAACTAATTAATAATATTCAATGATTACTGTAAGTATCTTTTTCTTATACCAAAAGATGGACAGTAAAATAATATTATGTGTAGTCTCTGAGAAAAGAAGACAAACGTTCAAATACACAAACAAACATTTTTCTACAGTTAGGGATTGGAACTTTGGACAATGGTTTCTTCTTGGTTAAAGAAAAATGCTAGAGGGAGAAGAAAGGCGAGAGTCTTCAGAAGTTTAGTGGGACTGGGACACATGTTTTATAATTACAATATGAAGCATATAATCAGTGTTTTCACGTGTGCTCACTGAGAAAGACCATTTCCCACAAACCTTCAAACCTGTAATCAATCATCTGTTCAGCCACCATAAAAACTCCTGATGGCTCGACTGAGTTAGAGTCCTGGTATTTTCTCACCCCATCTCAGTTTTTCAATTTAATTTTTTGTCTCAACGTAGCCCTGGGAAAATACGACCACTTTATTGGTGAAGGTAGACAGAATCAATCAAACCTCTAATCTTAGTGATCAAGAATATAACAAACTTTGTCCAAAGGGACCAGAAGTATCTTGCAAAGTCTTCAGTGCTGCAAAAAGAGGGACACTCAAAACAAAGAAAAGAAACCAAAATGTGACAGTGTTTAAACTGAGGCTTAAATGACAAGAATATTTAGAGTAGGTTTTAAAGACATAACACACATAACATTTTTATTTAATTGTATTAAGACATGACATTATACAAATACATGAGAAAAAAGGCAGACCACTCATGTTTCAATTGACAACCTTGAAATGTTGGTTCTCGGGTTACTGCGTTATTACAGAAACATAACTGCAGACACATAGTACATTTGCCCACTTGTCAGACACACTGTGACTGAATGAGTCATGAATCAAAACTTTTTTAAACCAGACAATAGATATTTGAATAAGAATTATTTCAAAATCTGCCCTTTCTTTCCTATTTCTTTCAAAGTAATTGTGTGACATTAACTATGTGATGTTCTTGTGCAAGTGTTCACATTCTCTCAATGACTAATTATCCTGGATAACATGTTCTTCACAGATTTGTGGAGTTTATTCATTTCTCTTTATCTCTTGCGTTGCAGATGAACACGGGTAAGAGGAGCATTCTCTTGGTACTAGGCCTATAATAACAAAATATTTTCTAGGTTTTGTCCCCCCAATGGATCTGGAAGAAGCTGCACCACTGTTAAAAATATCTTGTTAAAGGTGCATCTTTCCACCTTACAAACTAGCATAACATCATCTAAAGGATTTGTGTGAGAGAACATTACAATGGATTTTCTGAAAGGTCACTGTTCCTCTAGAGTACTGTTGCCATTTCTGTCACAGATGTTTGAAAGGAAAGGAAATATTCTCAAGCCAGTACTCAATTTTTTAAATGTACATTTATCATGATATGTTTTTCAGCTAAAGACATGAGAATGGTAGGAGATGTTACTCACCTTTAAAGTTTTCGCTTCAAATAAAACTTAGTTTGGAGCTAAATGAAAATGACTGAAACAACTGCCCTGCTGATGACACTGGGCTCAAGTCAGTCGAGAAATGTGTTTCAAATAAATACAGAAACAATATTACATAATGAAAATGATATAAACAGGCCTAAATGTACATTTTTATGAAATAGCATGTATTGGTAAATCCTAATTATTAATATAAAAATCATTGCTTTTGACATAAAATAGAAAATGTGAGATAAAAAGTCATTATTATGGATTAAAAAAGTGTATATTTACAAAACCGTAATTATTAGACAAGTCTTAATCATGAGATCTAGCTTCTAGAAGTCTAGGTTATTACAAAAGTCAAAATTACACTGGATGCTAGGTTAGGCTATAAACGTCATATTTAACATCAAACATACTTTTTATGGAAGACCACTTCTGCCACATAAAAAAAATAACTAAATGCTTTGGTAAATCATAATTTTTACATAAAAGTCATAATTATGAGATAACTAACGTTAAATATCATAATTATAACATAAATTGAAATTACAAGATAAAAAGTCACATACATGACATTCTTAATTCTTAATCTCAATGTATATGTATATAATGTACATTGTGTAAGTGTACAGTGACAATAAAGACATTCTATTCTATTCCATTCTAGGTCATAATTAGCATATCATACATGCTTTTTATGGAAGACCACTTCATTCACATGTGAAAAAGGGGTGGGTGGGGGGGAATCATGCTTAAAGGACATAATTATGACATAATAGTCAAAATTATGAGATAAAAGTAATTGTTATCAGATGAAAAGTCATTGTTGGCTTTATGTGAATATAAAGGCCTTTGAGCCTATATAAGCCTGTATATGATTGGTTGTTTCTGTCTTTAATGGAAAATAAACATATGCTTAAACTGAAACTTTTTTTGCTGAAATTAAAAACAGATAATAGATCACAACACATGAAATAGAACACATGGAGAAATTAGGAGGAAATATATGCAGATATTCTATACACAGCACTGACATTTTAGGTTAATTCTCTGTATTAGTGCTTCTGTCAGGAGAGAGAGAGTGTGTGTGTGTGGGGGTAATTAGTATAATTAATAAATTGTTACCCTTTCTGTAAATGTCACACTACGTGGCAAATATTTATATAATTTTCTCTGACATTCCAGAACAACCCTCATTAGTGCCTCATTTGCACTTTACTCACGATATTGTACTCTGAAACTAAACGTGCACGAGCGCTTGTTAAGTTTACTGACTGATAACATTACTGCAACGACCGCTGTCAAAGTTCAAGGACCAGCTGCTAAACCTAGCCCGTTAAAAAGTAAGTTTCATATTTAATACACAGTCAAAAGGCACATATGAGTCAGTTAAGTGTAATATAGTGTTGGCAGCCAGCGGTGTGTCACCTGCTGCTATTACAGGCTCATTTTCAAAAGCAACCCGTAGGAGAGAGAAAACTCTCATACTCTGGCTTGTTTGAGAGATTAATTGAGCGTTACATAAAGGGTTCTGATTGTAGGGGTTGAGAAGTACAGACCTCATCAGCTCTATGGCAGCGAGTTATAATTAGACATCATTACCGCTTCATGGCAAATTTCCAAATCCTTGTGCAATAAGGTGGATGATCCACAAGAGAGCACTGTTGTATTATTGTCCAGCCTTCACTAATGAGCCAAAGAAGAGCAATGTTTGGCGGTATTACAGTATTGATCCAAACAACAGCAGATTTTTTAGGGGATATTACAGTTGCTAGGTTGAAATGAAAAGAAAGACCTTTAAGAGGGGAGAAGAATAAAGAAGGGTGAGAGACTGAAATAAATGTTTGTCTTTTGCGTATGTTCAGACCCTGTCAGTGAAAGGTTGCTTGGATTTCTATTAGAAGCAGGTAATCTAAAATGAGATCTGATGCAGGCCCTGTGGAGGGTGGACGGATAGATGCACTGGTATCAGGAGAGGCCACAGGCGCAGATCTGCTCAACCAGAAAGGACCGTGCCACATCAGAGGGGTAATAGTTTCTAATATCACTATCTTAGTGAATAAAGGTCCCTCAGAGCTTCACACTGAATCTGAACATGGTGATCGAGAGAGAATCCAGCCTCCAGCAAAGATTGGGTGAAGCTTTTTTAAAATGACGCCGTGTGAGAAGGTCAGAGCTACAAATCTGAAGTCATGATTGAGAAGGAAAATTACAGTGGACTGCATTGCAGTTCATTATATTTTCTAAACACTAGCATGTAAGATTTGATCTTAATTTCCAAGTCAAACAAATATAGCATAAACAGACCCTGCCTAGAAAACAACATCCACAAATGTTTAATTTCCCTACTTTATTCAATACATTTATTAAAATGTAATAAATTGTTTACCTTGGCAGCGATAACCTCCATCAGGTGTTTTTTGTAGTTATTTGGTATATTTTTTTAATTATGAAAATGCATACTTTGATAATCATTTCAACATTTATATTGCATTTTGATTTATATATATATATATATATATTTTTTTTTTTTAATTAAGACTGCCCTGCAGTTGTTCTGGCATTAACACAACAAAAATGCATTTGTTTGTTTACACTGTAAAATTGTTTTACTGTATATCTAGCACAGCAATATTTTGATAACATGAACATGATTAACATGGATTTTTCAGAAATGATAACTATCCATTTGTTAATACAAAAAAACCCCATCATGTATGAAGAAAAATCAAGGTAAATATTCTAAATAAAATATAATAAAATCAAAGAAAATGATTATTGTGCATCTTTTCTAATCAAGAGTTCATTGCAATTTTTTTATTCCTAATATTAACAATACATGATTTGAAAGTGAATGAAAATTATTGAAATATTTTAATTACTTTTAGAAAATAAATGTAAAATTTTTGCAGGCTATAAAGTGCTTAAACAGACTCAAGTCACTTACACCTCTTCACTGCAATCCCACAATTCATAGTCATACGCAAAATGAGTGCCTTTAAGTTCTTAGTAAAAAGTTAAACGACATGGAAAAAAGTGCTGTTAAATCTTCACACTCCAAACGACGTCATTCTAAAAACTGCCTGCAACAAGCTTCTATCACATTTATTATGAGCCCTTCTGACTTTCAAATCAAAGATCACGCACAATATTAACAACAGCTAAACACTCAAATGAATTCCTGGCTCGGAGCGCCAAGAGGATCAACCCGAGCAAACACGCTCGCAAATCACTTCACGAACCATAATCGAATCTTTCTGTACATAGACAAAGTACTTCAGCTGGATTGCAGTTTGATCTGTGGTTTCCAAAATGCTTTTATGGACAGTAATACATCAGCGGCGGTGGAGGGAGATGGTCATTAATGAGGCTGACAAAGGCAGTGGGCAAACTGAGCTGTCTCTGGAGGGCTCTGCTGCTGCTTTCTGCAGCCAACTTTTAACCTCTGTGCCGCCACTAAAGAAAATAGGCTGTTATAATTGGTGCTGCCACATCATACTTTTGCTGTCCAAAGTAATGGGAAGAAAGCGAGGAAGGAGGAGTGGCGTGAGAAAGAGAGAGAGAGCGAGAAGGAGGTTAATTATAGGCCACATGCTGTAGATGGAGGGCCTAATCGATGCTGAGGAGTGACATAATGCTGCTTTCGTAAGCGTTTGCCTGCTGTTTGTATGCTTGCACAAGTCTGGCTCTTCAAATGTGAGATATCAAATAACACTTTTATGAAGGGATGATTAGGTTGAAATGCTTGTAACGTTTGGTAAACAATGGTGTATTTGAAACTTACACTGGATTAGATGAGTTCTGAGGAGTTTAGCTTACCGCCGTCTCATTATTTGAGAAGCATTTGTATCAGATTCCAGCTTAATGGTGTTTGTTGATTGAATTATCATAAAGTGCATTTATGAAACATTGTCTGGATGTTTTGTTCTGATTAGGGTATACCAAAACTAACAAAATATGCATTTTTTTGCTAACAGTGAACACCGAGTGATGAAACCAATGTTCTCTAAATACCTAACGCCCCGTTCACACTAGCAGCGACTTCTGTCAGAGGCTGACGACGAGGTCGCTAGTGGGCGTTAATTTCTCCTCCATCACTGATGGAACAGAAAAAATGGAGTATGATCACATGAGCACTATCGTCTTCTTTCCTATTGGCTGTCGCTCCTGAAAGTCGCTCTTCATTTGCATAAAGTTGAGAGATTCTGAACTTTGTCGCGTCGCTGGACACCTGACGGCTGCTGTCGCTCTTGTCGCCGGATATCGCCAGCTCTGCATTGAAATGAATAGGATCGCGTCGCTGTGTCGCTGCTAGTGTGAACGGGGCTTTACACTGATCTCACATTTATTTAAACATATTTTACTACGTTTGATTTGTACGAATGACCACACAAACCGACTCCTAACCCTACCCTTTACAAATATTGTGCAAAATCATGATTTATAGGGTTTTGTGAAAACGAGTTCTTTGGGTTCGAACCCATTATCGCATGATCACGTCTCATCTTATAATAATGCATCTCTCCGCAAACTGAGCTACACCAACCCTGGATCACTGATGGCCGATAAAATAGTACTAAACAGCAAATGTTCTGTTGACAATAGGGGCGCAATTGTAGTATAGGCTCTGATGGGTCGTATTTCATAGCTATTGTAGAAACAATCCATACGGCGTATTAGTTGGAGGACATGTTGAATTTATTAGTGTGAAGCTGCTTTGATACAGTACTGTATAATTAACTAAATAAAAATGACTTCACATTTCTTGTAAACAAAGTAAACTTTTGTTCCTCCTAGCATGTTTATGATGGAAATAGTAAAGGCCGATTTTGTGGCATCTTCTCAATCAATCATTTGATGCAATTCACATCAACAGTCCAGAAGATCCGATAAGGAATGGGACGGATTCGCTTCACATCGCTTCACTTGAACCGGTTGCAAAATTTTAAAAGCTCCTTGCAAATGATTTCCTCACACAAAGTTCATTCCGCTTTCAATGTGCGTTTCATGCAAAACATTTTATAAGGTTTACCTAACCCTAACTTTAAAAGCTTGAAAGACTGCGTACAACTTTGCACAGAGACGAGATGAGTAATCAAATCCTTCGCACTGATGTCACACCGGCACTTAAAAAGTTTTGCGGCTACACCTTTGGAACAGTGTATATTTTAATGTTATTTTGCCACAAATGCTGCCAACAGAGCTCATATCGTATTGAACCCAGAACCTTCCTTAAAGTCTGTCATAGCATCCAGCACTAACTCCGCTGAACTCCGTAAAGCCGCCTCAGAAATGAATCCTGTGCATTTGCCGATTACATCTCCTGCAGCTAGCGGCATTGTAAGAATATTATATCTGTGCGGTGGGTTTACTCGAATCGAATGAAATGAAAAGGAAAGCTCTCATATTAAAGCCAAGATGTGGCTTCTGCTGTTGAGAGGGATCGTTTTCGGCATCTCTCATCCGGATGTTTGGCTTATTTTTTGACCTTGCAAAGACCTTGCAGTGTCTCCTGTGTTTACAGAGAAAGAGGGAAAGTAATAGAGCGAAAAAGAGAGGCGGAAGAGCTAGTTTATTCTTGTCTGCATGGAGGTTTATAGAGTGTCACGCAGCCAGTGTGTGACAGGAAATGCTAGGAGTCATGGCAGGCTTTTGGCGGTGATTGGGGCAGCTATTGAAGGCGCTGGAACAGACAGAAATTATTGCTTATGATAGACTGATGTCTCTGTCTGCACTCCATCATTGGCACGCTTCTCTCGCTCCATCCACTTCTTTTCCTGTTATATACCGAGGCCCACAGGAGCCATATATTACAGTGGGCTCAAAAGCAGTCCACTCTCTCTCAACATTCTGCTTAAAAGACAGACAGCAATTAGCGATTCAGCACCCTGCATTATGCAATGAAACGATTCGATTTCGCCTTGTTTCCTGTGCTCACTTACAATCTCTAGCTTGAAGGACAAAGCGGACGAGAGCGGGGCTCCTCATTAGAGCAATATGTGTGACACCTTTTACAGTTGTCAATTCAGCCGGTTTCTGATTGGCCCCCGGCGGTTGAAATGTCACATCAATGAAAAACAGCACTCTGATTGGTCCCAGCCTGCGGAGAGAGACGCTCACAGATCTGCATCAACTTTCTCCCTGAAAGACAAGTTAGACAAATAAATAAAAAATGAGAACCAGTCAGAAGAGAAGAATTTCATAAACCTCACAGATTGAGATGAGGGATATGAAACGTATGAATTCGTTATTGGCTGTGAAAGCTATAGCAGCTGTATTGACATGTTTCCAATTCTTTTTGTTTTCTGCATCTGAACTCAACAACGTTTAGCTGTTATTTCAGAAATTGGCTCCGGTTATGGCATGCCTATGCAAAAATAAAGCAGACAAACAAAGGAGACAGAGACAAAGAGAGTGAGACAATGAGAGAGCGGCTGTTTAAAGTCTGAACAGCGAAGGTGTGGTGAAGGTCGAGGTAATTTCAAAGACGTTTTGATGTTTACTCACAGCGTAGCAAAAGAAAGACAAAAATTTATAAGGATTGGTTCACCAAATTTATTTTTTAATTCTGTAATTTTTACTCACCTTTGTGTTATGACATACCACTTTCTTTCTTTTGCGAACATAAGTGGTGAATTTAAGATTATCCTTTAGCTTTCGTTCTTTGACATTAGTGATGTCTGATTCATGACCTTTCCTTGAAGATTTGAATCTTTTTTTATTGATCCAGTTCTCAGAAACCGTCTCAATGGTTCTTGGAAATGGTCCACTTCAAAATCTCTTACATGATATACTGCAATATATTCCGGCTCAATTTTGGTCTACACTTTGTATTTGGAATATAGCACACTTTTAAAAGTTCTTTCATGGTTTTTGAAGATAGATACCTCCTTCCCTAATCACATGAATGGCCAAGTACGTTCCTCAAAAGGTTTTTCTTTTTTTTGCACGGACAAAAGTAGATCCAAAATGTACAGACTGTGACAACAAATACCTCCCTTTTTGTCTTTAAAGAAAAAGAAAAAAAGGCAAACAAAGATCCCTCTTCCATGCTACATTTAGTTCAGACCACTTCCCAAAATCACCAAGAAATTGTGAAAATGCTCTCTTCCTTCTAAAAGCACACATCATTCACAACAGGAAACCTCCAAACACAAAGCGTGTAACGATTATTTCTGTTCCAAACTATATGACTCTGAAAAGCGGTTGTTTTTTTGACACATGCATCAAGGTCTTTCCAGAGCTGAGACCTAGCCAAGTCGAGAGTTGCGTGTCGGTGGGCTGCCGCATCAAAAGCATTTTCAACATTTTTCAAATAAGAAAATTGTTCTTGCCTCGGAAATTTTTTTTCTGAAGTAGAGAGGGATGGGGAGGAGAATATGAACTCAAGGTGAGAGAGTAGAGGAGAATTGTCATGGGAGCGCAAGATTATCAGAAGGGTGAGAGAGAAGAGCAGGCATTTTAAAGCAGATATTTGTTCGGGGGAGGCCACAGATAGAAAAACAGTGCCCTTGAGAGAAAGAAAGCAAGAGAGAGGAGGAGAAAAGGAAGGAGGGGGGAGGGAGAAATGAGAGAAAAGGAGAGACGCATGGGTCATGAAGGATCAGGGTAAATTGGAGGGCTTGGAGAAACAAGTGTCACAGGTACAAAACCCTCAGCACTTAAGAGAGACAACCAACAAACAATGCTTGCGAGTGGAATGACAAACACAACTCTCACCACTATAAAAATACAATTTTAGTATTTAAAAATATAAAAGATCCTTGAGACGTGTCCAGGATCTCTGATTGGATGTATTGAACTGTAGTAGACTAACTGGACAAAAAACAAAAAAGAGACAAACAACAAAAATAAGTTTAATTAAAAACACAATTAATTCACAGCATGAGGATATTGTTGAGCATGTTGTTTTTTAACTGAACTTGAACTATTGACAGACACAAAAATGGAACGCTCAGAGAAACTTTAAAGAACAACGAAAAAGCAAGAAGAGTGCTCATTCTCTGACGCTACTCACAGTCCTTCAACCAGCTCTCTTACAAACCCTTTTACCCGTGATACCTTTTTCTCTCCCTCAATCTTGATTTTTCAACATCTCAACCACTCTTACCCTCCCACTGACTCTCTATAGACTTGCATTTCACCTCCTATGGCAGAGTAATCAGAGGGACGTTCTATTAAGAGGCAATCTTGTCAAGCAGGTGCCAAAAGGTCAACCTGACGAAATAGAAGGGTAGATTGCTCCATCACACACACACTCTGGGGTCTGTCGTAATCTCTATTATCTGCCGCAGAATTAAAGGACAGTGTATAAAAATCATATTCTGATTGGACGCACTGTATAGTGATCCGATTCACCATAACTCACACATAAAAAAATAAAAAAAAATCAGGAAGAACACATATAAATGGACATGGACTAATATTAGTTTTATATGATGCATTAAACATAAATCTGGCAACACTAAAGCAAATAACACAAAAACAAAGTGTTATTAAGCTGAAAATAAAAGGACAAAACTCTAATAATCCTAGAGCCAACAACTTTGTTTATTAATTTATAAACATGTACTATAATTTTTTTATACATGTAAAATAATTATTACATTTATTAAAACTTTTGGTATTCATAATGCATTAAATGTTCATTAAAAAAATTTAAATGATAAAAATTAATGTTGAAATTAACATTAAGAAAGAGTAATAAATGGCATAGAAAGCATTATCCATTGTCCCATTTCAAAATCAAATTCCACCGAAAAATAAATTCACATCCTTAAGAAGATAAACAGGGCCACTGGTTAAACTGCAAGGCAGGACTTTAAACACCGTACTTTACCAATGTTAAATCTTAGAAGAGTCAAGTGCAGTCTAAACAGATATCGTCAGTATAATGGGCATGTGCTGTTGAAAAGAGTTTTGTATTCTTTCTTGCAGCATGTTGTTGATACTGTATGTGGGATGAAAAAGAAATGAGATAAATTCCTTTTTTCTTACTCCACACACAAACAGTGCAAACACCCTCCAGTGCAAGGTTTGAATAGCAGCGTTCTAAATCAAACTAGAAATTGTAGTCTCTGTGGTCCACGCTCCAACGCTTTCACAGAGACCCATAGATTATACGCTATTGGCATGAATGCTGGTGCCAAAACCACTCCATTGGCATAATCAAGCAATACTATAGCCTAAATCTTCAAGGGCCTAGAGCCCAGTGGATTGATCTACTTCAAACTGGCAGCAAACAGACTGACATCAATATAAAACCACTGAGTATGAATGACCTGCTGATTCCATCTGATTCCAAAGTCTCATTGCAGAGCTGCTCTCATTAATTCATACTCAATACAGCTGTGTCAAGTTTACTGACATTAAACTCCCATTAAATAGCTAATAAATGTCAGCATTGCAAAACCGAGAAATAGTTCTGATTGGAAAATCAATCGAAGATCCATAAGGTTATAGTGGGATGCTGGTTAACACAAGGCCGGTTATGAGTGATAGAAGCCTTGCATTGTGGGACAATATCTGGCCGTGATGCTTAAAAGACCTGTCAAACATAGGTCAAACTGTTTAACGTTACAATAGCATTAGCGTTGTCTGTACAATCCATGAATTATTGAAGGCTGTGGAAAACGCAAGGTTGTGTAGATTATCAACTGATTGCGTGAGCAAATGCAATCTTCTGGAAGAAAATCGAATTGTGTTTTCTAATGATAAATTGTGGACATTAAGACAGAAGCCTCCCCAAACTGCCTATTGTAAGGATTAGTCATCTCTTCATTGGTTCTCAAGGATCTTTAAAAGTAATTGCAAGGCTGTTCCAAGCAAAATTGTAAAACCAACCAAGACCTCCAGCGAAGTGTTCCTTAGGACCTGGCTACATTGGGGACAGGTGGAAATGGACAGACAAAAGCATCCTCGGTCCTTCAGGGGCATGAGGGATTAGCACTATAGGCCTCTGTCTAAAGGGAGGAATTTTCGGGTGAAAGACTATGTTAATGTGAGAGGTTAAATGTGCAGATGATGACAGGAAGCACTTGACTTCTGAACCCACAATCGGTCGGCCCTCACGCAGCCCCAAAATTCACTATTCATTGGGCGAAGAACTTTTCTCTGTCAAAAGTTCTGCTCTGTGAGATTGGGCGGATTAAGCGTATGCTGATTAGTCTTAATTAACATTTAAATGCTTGTAAGAATGTCCTGTTTTAGACAAGATTTGAGAGGCCTGGTTTATGCTAATTCGCTGTGTGGAGAAAGTCTATGGGACTTTGGCTTTGAAAAAGGGATTAACGGACACCTGATTATGACCAATGAAAGGTCAAGTGGAGCTCTGATGAATGCCAGGAATTGGTATGCATTTATATTCCTTACCCTAGTTTGAAACTTCCCACTCAGAATTCGGAAGTATGCAATGACTTTACCTGGATTTCAACATAACTTAACCATTAAATTCGACAGAAGAGATATTCAGGCTTCTTATATAAACAAGCACAAACACACACAGGATAGGTTTTCAAGTCTTAATTAAAGAAAAGTATGTGAACTCACGGATGTAACAACTGATTGACCCCTCGTTTCTCAGCAATAACCTCCACCAAATATTTTCTGTAATTGCGAATCAGACAACGGTCAGAGAAAAGTTTTCACCGATCCTCTTCACAATACACTTTCAGTTCAGCAGTATTAGTGGAATTTGGTGTAAATCGTTTTTTTTTTTTTGAGGTCATGTCAAAGTACCTCAATCGAGCTGAGGTCAGGATTCTGATTGGGCCACTCAGGAAGGCACATTTTTTCTGTTGCTGATTTACTCCCATGCTTTGAGGTGTAATGGAAGAGTAAATAAAATTGAGCTTCATCTGGCAGACATACGACCTTCCATTTTCCTGAAAAAATGTCATGATAAACACAGCAATTCATGGAAGTTACCCAGACCCTAAAGTAGCAAAGAAGTCCCACACATCGATGGCCTCTAAACCACAATTTACAATTCAGAAGAAAAAGCATGTTTTTCCAAAAATCTTAACTTTGCTTTCATCTATACACAACACACTGCCAAAAGATCTATATAACTTTATTCATAAGATATTTTAGTAAACATACTTTCATATCCATAGCTAAACTTATTGTAAATGTCTCTATAGGTTGAACCAAAACCTTCAGCCTTGTTTCTTTGATTAGACTCTTGACACAGCTTCTGGAAAAGTCATTAGTCTATAGTATTTTTATCCTGGAGGAGCACCTTTATAGGGGTGTAACGATTCATGTATGGCGTATCATATGATTCCCATATGATCCTTATCCCCTAGTAAGTGGAGACTTGAGTGAGCAGAGAATGCGCATCCCATTATTTAGTCATTTGGAATCTAATTTCCTTATTATCTTCAGCTGTGATGTTCCTGTGTCAACAAACACAGCATGATTCATTACAATTAATAACCCATTAATGATCAATTCAAATTCTGAGTGTACATACAGAATTACCTGTAACACTTACGGTACTGTTTCAAAAAAATCAACAACACTACATACAAATTAAAATAATATAGGACCACAAGCAAATACTTTTTAGTCTATTAGCACTAGTACTATATCAAAAACACTGACAAAAAAACTGTATTCAAACACTGGGCCTGTGAACGTGTTTGTATATCCTCTTTGCTACATTCAACATGGTCTAGTCACTAAAAGACCTTAAGCTAAATCAGTTCTCATTGAAATAAAACCCTATTGCATCACTGTCCAACTGGCTGTCTGTCTTTCAAGTTGCTTTATAAAGAGCGGTATGCAGTTTAATGAGCATGTTACACTAGCCTTCAACCACGCTAACAGCACATGATCGACCAAGAGCTTTCTGATGAAAGAGCCATGGAGAGCATTTCTACAGCCTGTGACAGAACCGGATGACACTTCAGTCTGATCACACACATTAACTCCTCATGTCTGAAGTAGGAGCGAGAGAGAGAGAGAGAGATACACCAGTCCGCCTCATATGTTTGATCAATTTATAACCAGCGTCATTACAGATCTGTTTATTTCTTCCTCTTTTCAAACGAGGAGTGCAGAAATCAGAAATGTCCATTTTCAAAGTGATAAAAGATAAAAAAAAGATAACAGCTTGATCAACAAGCATTTTGTATAACGTTAAGAGAAGAAGAAGAAGAAAAAAAGCCTTTCTGACCTCATGCAAATTGCAAGCTTCCACTTCTATCACTGATGACCCTAAATACATTTCAATTCATTATGAAAGAACTCCGTTTCCCTCCTCTACTCCCACTTCCATCCAAGACTCTATCTCTCCAAGTCCTTCAATAATTAACATTGCTGCAAACTCAGTCGTCTCACAAAGCTGTGAATAATAGGAGACATTTGCATTCCCTTTCACTCACGCACACACCCGAGCGCGTTCACTCAGGAGAACTAAAGGTTGATTAATTCAGCAGGCCTGAGTGTCTAGAGCAGATGCTCAGGTGGCTAACGAAGGCAGGCTCATTCATATGGAAGACGGGACTGCTCACAAAGAAATAAGGGGAGAAGTGTTCCACTTACAGAGATTCTCAGGTTTCCCCCCATCCACCCCAAATTCTCTGAATGTTCACCATTAACTACAAGAAAAGGTAAATGAAGGTATTTCACTTAAAAAAAAAAAAAAAAAGACGACTGACGAGAAAATGTTAAAGGTTTATAACCTTGCAAAACACTTGCGAAATGGTAAAAGCCAGAATTATTCTTCTTGTGAGGCCTTTGTACTGAAATTTGAGGCAAAAATGACAGATGTTGGAACATACTCACGGATCACGCTTTGATAATCTCTTTACACAATCCCAGCCGAACAATGCTAAAAGCAAACTTCACATGTAGAGCGCTATTTTCCTTATCACTCATATCTTCAAAGTCTAACACACACCCGGCGGATCTTAAAATGACTCGCTCCTAAAAACCATAAAGCACAGAAATGACACACCCACACTCTCCATCAAGAACACAGGGATTTTTATGGCAAGCAAGGTGACAAATGAAACATTATTTGTACTATTTTAGTGTCAAAGGCAGCAAGAGTTCCTCTCTCTCCTAACCTATAACTAGCGCTACAATCGGCTTATAAATCAATCAAATGCTGGCATGGCGCATTTATGATGGTCGCCGCACTGACACTTCGGCACACGCTCTACATCACGTGCTGTAAGAAGAAATGCATGATGTGTCCGGGCGAGAAATATGTAGCCGGACTGCTTTCCGGCCTAGCAGCTGCTACCGCTCCTGACAGAGCATCAGTCATGGGGTTTGACTGGCTCACCGGCAGTAGAGATTACATTTGAAGGGGTCGGGGAGGCTGAAAGATGGCCCGACTGTCGGTATTTCAATCTGCACACGCAAGGATAATTTGTTCACAGAATTTAAGAGTGGTCCCAGGGAAGGGTGGGGTGGCAATGCGTTGGAAAGAACCAAAGGAATGGTTCTAATTCATCTGCGACAGACTGCCATGACTGGGAACGGAGAGAGTTGTGACACTGATTTGACACAATATTGCTGGGAAGGTCGCTCGAAAGATGTCCTCTTCACATATTAAGAGAGATATGCGGTATATAACCAACATGATTGTCTTGTGGGACTAATTCCTCTGCATCTTAAGCAAAGTGTGCAATCTGACAAAATAAAATTTTAGTAACGTCATGCCATCAACCATTGAGACAACTAAAACAACGTGACCACAGGTTGTTGGTTAAAGGGATACTCCATCCCGAAAATGAAAAGTTTGTAATTAATCACTTACCCCCCTATGTTTCAGCTTCATTCATCCTCTAAATACCTGGGCCCGCCCAAACTTCCTGTGACGCTACATTCATTTTCACGTGCAAAGTCAGTCTGGCAAAGCTGCCGTTTTAGAGCATTTTCGTTCCCAAAAAAGTGGGAACCAATGAGAAATGAGCTCCCCCACCCCTGGCAGTTCTGCGATGCTCAGTTGCTTGCTAAACTCTTCAAAAAAATAACTGAATACCAGCTACTCTCATATTAATCTGGCAAAACCGCAGAAATCGCTTGACAACATTTTCCTACTGCTTTAATGAAGCTAGCTACAATTGGTTTCGGAGGCTTCAGGTTCCGTCGTTACGGATATGTCATCGGAATGAGTGGTCTGATTGGTTGTAGAGTCCAGTAGTATGCAGAGGCATCTGATGGACCCAGGTTAAGCCCACCTAATGTAGCTTGGCCAGACAAAGATCCTATGAGCTTTACAGTCGCAGAAGCCAGGCTACAAATTAAGATATTTTGGATGAAAAGACTTGACATTGTCAGAATAATCCATCTGTCATCATTGTCAGGTTCATTTCATTATTGTTAAATTGTTAAATTCCCTGCCTCCATTATATATTTTTGTCACATCATTATAAGTGTTTGATCACCCCAGTTCACATCAGTATTGGTCATGTTCCTTAAACAAAGTAATTAGTTATAGTTACTTCTCACAAATAGTAACTGAGTTAATAACTGAGTTACAACCTTTTAAAAGTAACTAATTACCATGGAAAGAAACTATTGTTTTAAAAAAAAAAAAAAAATTTGGAAAACTGGGCAAACTTGGGCAAATAAAATAGGGCAAACTTGGATGCCCCCAATATTAAATTAATGAAACTAACTGGTGGTTGTGCTTGTTTATCTTTAGTGTTTCTATAAAAACAGGGCAAAAAATAATATGATAGCAAAACTACTCTACAAATTCTATTACTAATAACAACATAAAATGCAGTATTAATGAGCTGCTGGGTTCATGAATATTAATCACATTGTCTGTGTTTTCAGTAATGATTAAACACAGTTATTCCCATCACAGGTTATAATATAATTAATGCACAACTGTAATATGCTATAATATGCACAAAGAACATCAGTACAGATATACACAAATATTTGTCCAAACATAAAATGAAAATAATGACTTTATTCAACAATTTGGCATTGTAACATCACCATAGCGCCATTTTGGAGAGCATCCACTGGACAAAATAAGCATATGCTGATCTGTGTTCTGGATCAGTAGTGACACACTGTTCCCCTTTTGTTATTTAGGTTTTGATTTGAATGCCAATGGCGCATCTCTGTGTTACGACCGACTGTAGAGCGTACACTCCAAATTGGTGCTACAGTGATGTCGTAGTACCAAATTGTTGAGTAAAGTTGTCATTTTTGGTTTATTTCTGTACAAAAAGTATTCTTGCTGCTTCATAACATATGGTTGAACCACTACAGTTACGTATACTTCAAATGTTAACAGCTAAAAAATGCCTCTGGAAACTAAAATGAATGCAAAACTGAATGCAAGATTGCTAAAGCAGTGCATAAAAGCTATTTTGCTAATGATTCACATTATTCAGTAGCACGACTGGCCTCTCTGACATAAGTGAAAAAAGAAGTTGTTTTAGAGGAAAAGCAAGTGATTAAATTAACAGTGTCCTAACCAGGCATAACGGGACACGATTCCAGTGACAAGCAATTTGTCTTTCCACACCAAACGTGAAAAGGGGCCATGGCATAAAACAATCAATCACAACACAGCCAATCAGAACAGTTCTATGTTATATGCTCTCTCGCACCCGTTTTACGTACAATAGTGAAAACAATAAGCTATGTATTTGCACTAGCATATTGGTTCACTGAGCATCATACTGTTCTGAAAAGCATTTCAATCTACCGGATTTTCATGCATGTTACATCACGAGCAGGTTTCAGGATTTCCTCATTTATGTAGACTTGGTCTCGGATGCCCTGAGGCATTGCTGAGTTTCCTTGTAAGAGACTTTGTTATCACTTAATCACGATACGTCAGGTTAAAACACGGTCATATTTACTATTTCTCTGTGTAAAATGAATAAAGTAAGCACCTGAAGCCTCTGACTTTTTTTTTTTTTTTCAATCTCCCAAAGGACAGACCTGACTCGAAGACAATATGGCGTAAGTGTTAAATATGTATAATTAGGTGTACAAGTCTTCGAATGTGTTTGATCGGCGCTTACAGCAGATGGTGCGCAGACATACCTACAACACTGAATGCTCTCAACAGACACAATCTGTCTCAGAAACAGGTGTTTCACCTCTTTTTGTCTCCTTTCCTCTTTTTACGGACCAGAATCCCCAGCCGAGGAGCTGCCTCTGTTGACTCGGCATGCTTCCGTTTCACGCTTGCTTCTTTCCCGGTCCTTAAGAGGCCATTTCAGGCAGTCCTTGAAGACTGAGACACATGTCTCCCTCTTTTACTAGACCAATAAAATGCAATTTGTTTATTTTTAGGCTGAATCCTGCTGACCCAGGAGAGGCTTTTAGCACATTTCCTTGCGGTTCCACTCCCTCCCTCACGCTTTTTTCCCCCCAGTATTGTTTTGAGCCTTTTTTACCCCCACTCTTTTGTATTGAACGCGTTTACTGGAGGGAGAGAGAGTTGGCAGGAGAACAAGCGAATCTGTCGGTGACTCTCTCACGTTCACTCAATCTGTTGCTCTCTCTCCCACCTCCTTCCACTGCTCGTTCTCTCTCTAAGCAGCACAGGTGTTGCTGTGGCAATGATGGCAGCCTTTGTCTGGCACCGTGAACTTTGTTATTGCATCTACACACTCGAACATCCCAGATAAGACAGACACACACACGAACGCATGTACGCACACGCGTGCACCAATCCGTTGTATCAGTGTCCTCTGCGTTTCATCATCAAAGCAGCGTGTGGCCGGCGGTTTGAGGAGCAGAATATGAAACGGATAAAACAAATCGTTTGATGTCGGAGAGACAGGCATGCCGTCAGAAAGTACTTAAGCTCTTCCTCCCGACGGAGCGCACAAATTCCTCTCTTTCTTTCCTCATTAAGTTTCCTTAGTCTTCACGCTTCTTTTGTCTTCCCCCGTCAGGGCAATTTCAGAAAGCTTGCATCATTGTTTATGATGCCTTATTGTCAAGAGATAAATGAAATAATAAATATTGACTTACTTAAACATTCTGTCAAAGGATAAGGTGCGTGATCTTGGTGTGTGCATGAGCAGCCATGCCTTTCAAACCAGATCTTTGCCTGAGGAAACCTGTTACTGATGTGACTTTAACACTGGTATATTTTTCTATAGAGGAAAAAGACAGGATGTTTTTGATACCAGCTCATTGATTTAGTGAGCCAAGCGGTTTACTTACTTGTGTTGACAAAAACGGTTTATTCTAGCCGTGTTTACACATGTGGTCCAACAGTAATGTGCGGTCATCTTCTGAAGTGGAGTCCTTGCTCTGTGTTGGGAATTTTCATGTTCCTAATCCATATCAGGGTTTACACCTTTTCCTGTTTAAAAACAGCATCATTTTACCTTAAATTTCACCATCAACAATCAACCAAGATGGCAGCAGCAAATTTAGATACTGTTTGCACCGAGTATAAATAGCAACACTCAACTAGTCACAGGTATTTTGCCATTTCACTTTCCTTGACAACGACATTTAACAAACACTCCTGTAGGACAATGTTATTTCAGAGATATGGAAAACACTCATTTCTATAATTCTGTACTTGTTTAGTTTTATTTCTTCATTATCTCCAAGTCAGTTATTTTCTCATCCAAATTTTTGCAGGAGTCGTCACTGCCTCACATCTCCTCGGATAAAACGTCCCTGATGGGATAGCATCTCAAAGAGATCACGCTCATTGCCACCGTTCTGCCACACATCAATACCAAAGTGGAGTCAAGCAGCCTTTAAAGTGTAAATATATCACAACGACCTTTATTTAGCTAAAAATATGAATATGCGTTCATATATTTTAAAGATAAAAGGGTCGATATCTAACGTGTCCGACCTCATCCATTTGAGTCTTTGAAGCGCTTCTCAGAACAATGTTTTGAAGGCATTCTCATGTTTACCTTAAAAAGAGCATATTACCATGTGATTGATCAGCTGATGAAATGACACAGATGAAAGGTGTTTGTGATTCACAAGTAAGGTCAAAGCGAGTGCTAATAAGGGTGATTTTTTTGTTTCCCAATTGCATTTCTTTGTTATGATCTTTGTCTCTTTCATTCAATTATGTTATTTACAAACGCTGGACTCGCATTAGACTAAACAAAAATGTCTATCTGAGAATCAGTCAAAAGACAATTATAACTGAAACTGCATCCTAACACAACAGATGGCAAGGTGTCTAAGAGGCTTTGGGACATCTCCTGCACTCAAAAGAATAAAGGAACATTTTACAGGCAATTGAATATGGAAAAATATCGTACAGTGGCAAGGCACATGGGGTTCTACGTTTATGAGTATGATGTAAAACAACACTGTGCGTGATTGGGGGCATAAGGATGACAAATCAGACTCACAAAAATAACACAACTGTGATGTCATCAATAAATCAGCACTACAGCATTGACACGGTTATAATTCTACGCCAGAAGGGGATTGTCTGTGAACAATGGAACGCAGCAGATTTTTATTTTTTTTTCTCTGCACCTCGGAATGGAAGGATGAAACAAATCGCTTGGATGTCAACTGAACGAGAGAGTTAATAATTCATTTGTCTGGTGGGGGGGGAGGGAAAGAGACAGAGATTCTTTGAAGAAGGGGTACAGATGGTCATCAGATGGGGCTGAGAGTCGGAGTGTGGCACGGTGCTTTGACATCACCTGGGTGCACACACACCATATGCCACTAGACCTGACAAACCTGCTACACTGACACACACACACACTTGCTTGTGAACTCACTCATGTTTATCACCTCTCTTTATGCATACTAATCTTGGCTGAAATGAGCATGTTACACCGCCATGTTGTTTTAAAAACCGCTGATCTTCAATTCTACTGATTTTAAAGCCAAACATTTTTTTACGATGTCACCTTTTGGTTGCAGTTCATATTAAAACACTAGAAATTATCTAAACAACAATAAGTAATAACAACAACAATCTAAACAAAGAACAGTTTGTGTATTTGGTGTAATGCAATGTGTTTATGTGGTTTACAATGCAAAAAACACATGACTTTCCACATACTGTACATTAATGTTTTTTTCTCTAAGCCCCGCCTTCTGAAACGGGTCGTTTTGTACAAAGCTCATCATACTAAAAAAAGTTAGCTGTGCTCTGATTGGCCAGCTATCCAGTACACTGTAATTAGCCAAATACAGCGAGTGTGAGCTAGGACACCAAAATAACAAAACTCACTACAAACGAGGCATTCGTTGCATCCAGTGGGGACATAATTACTGATTATTATGACTCAGTACTGTCTTTTTACGCATTACGTTGCATCGCATCCATACACATAACACCATGTCTGCATTCGTGATCGGAGAAACAACACAAAACAAGCTCTACCCCTCACTGCTCAAAACTTGCATTTGAATATTAAGTAGCAGGTTCTTTTAATTAGAAAATGTAACTTGTTGTGAGTCAGAAGAGCTAGACATCCCTTGCAGAGGTAGAATTACTCGGCTTTACAGTCTCGTAGGCTGCTGTCCAGCTTTTAGGAGTCATGCTCCATTTAAGGTGGGTGTGAACATTTTTTGAAAATCTCTTTGATTTTGAAACTTCAGGGACCTAATCAATACACTAACCGATTGTAACACCACATAGAGAAAATAAAAATTGAAAATGCATCATATGACTTAAAAGGAATGTGTTTGCTAATAACAAAATACTATATATATATATATATAGAGAGAGAGAGAGATGTATGCAAATTCAGTGCTGTCTTTTTTGCATTTCTTCTATTTTACCTCTTCTGAATCCAGATGATATCAGATGCTACGTGATTAATGTAAATCTGAATAAAAGTCACATTACCACTTTACTGGTTTTGTTACCATTTTGAAAACTGCTTTTCTGAACACTAAATATTAAAATCAGATGACGTGGCATAATCTGGCATTCCCAGAGAGTTTCAAAAGTAGATAATCTCAGACGGCGTACTTCATGTATGAAATCAGTAGAGCATGAACGCAAAATGAAAGAGTGCTTTTCATACACACCAACACATAGGCCCTACATGCACACACAAACATTCAGGAAAGAGGTTATTGATGACACAGTCTGCGAGAGATAAGCATCATTACCCCAGTGCAAAAAGAGAGGACAAGAGAGAGAGAGAGACAAAGCTAACTCCGTTTTGAGGTGGAGGTTTTTTTCATTTTAAAAGTCATGATGTGTAACATGCACCTTAATTAAATTGAGAGTATCATTGCCATGAACCAAACACTTGTACACAAACTAGATTTTATATTCTTTGAAGGAAATCAGATTACTATTTGTGACTGTACAGTATGAGACAAGTTATGTGTCCAAATTGTATACTTGGGGTTAGGTAGTTTGACGACAGTAAGAGCAATAGTAATATCGATGTTTTCTTTAGCAAGAACCACTAATGATCTCTCATACTCCAACACACACACAAGACTACTCCCATCCCCGCCTACCAGCTTCCCTCAGGGGAAGAACTAACAATGGGAGTCAATACTATATTTTGACATCTTAGACTAAAAAAATGACCTGATAGGTGAGTGTGTCCACAGGAAAAAAACAAAAAACTGAGGATCCTGTGTGTTGCTTTTTTTTTAGATTAAATGCTGAGCATGCAGAGATCATAAGATGTGAATTGTGCAGCATAAAACAGGGAGAGAGAATAAATAATGACTGAATAGAATAAACCAGGAAAGAAACAAGTCACCAAAAGGAAGTGCTGGAGCGGCAAAAAGGCGAATCGGCATAAAGCCCTCTCAGATCCTTATGTATCCATGTGAAAAATAGACTAGCAAAAGAAATGACAAAAGGAGAAGGAAGATGTGCTTAAAGCTCCTCCTCTTGAGGAGTAAAAACCAGGGGACAATGATTCCCTGTAAAACAGGAAGTTGAAGACTGTCTGACATGTCCATCCCACAGCAGCTATGAAAGTCGTAGATCACTCATCAAGCCGAGTGCTGCGTGACACCAGCTGAAATATGAAAAGCCGTTTCTTTTGACATCTGGAGTAAATCTGTGGCTCAGCGCTCAATTCTGACTCACTAAAGCCACAGTGCCATTTTATGATGACAACTGAATATTAAATTTATATCTCTCACCCTCCCCTTCCTCCCATCTTCACTCAGTTTGTTCCTCCACCTCCTTCTCTCCCCTTGGCCTCCCTCATTTGCTTGTGCGGAGGAGGTTTAATACACTGCAGCTTTGCGGTTGTCCTGAGGTTAAATGGATATTAGAAAATGTATAAATGGTTCCTAGCAAAAACAGTGAATTTGAGTAAAAAAAAATAAAGAATCCACTGGATTTAAACAGATTATATGATTCATACATATAGGATTTTTGGCATACAGTACCTTACATCATGACTGGTTCACCAAAGATTCATGCATAATGTGGCGTAAAAACTGGGAAAGTTAAACTGGAATGTTCACTTGTACTGAAGAACTACATAGAAATAGTACTTATAATCTATATGGCACTTTTTGCAAAACCAATCATTCTAAATATTTATACATATTAGAGGTTCCTCACTGCAAGTTTCAGAAGTCAAAACTAATTCCCTGGTTTAAAATATTAATTATTCCAAACCTTTCTGAAATCGCAAGATTGGAAATCAGGATAACCATGATATCACAATTTGACTTTGACATACCCCTAACAGCAATCTTCATCATATGCAAGCATAGTTAGACTTTTAGAATTAACACCTGCCAAATGTGGGTAAAAATCAGCTGTGGCAGGCACCGTAATGCTGTCAAAGCTCCAGTCTATTAACTCTTTCCACGCCATATATCTCATCAATTGAATTACAATGCTTCCCCGCCAAAGACAAGTTGGTTCACGTATCCCTTTTCTAGGTGTATTATGATAAGGAAAGCCCTATTGCATGTATCATGGATAGCTCTATAACCTGGTGATATGAATATGTGTGTGATTTATATGTGAATATGTGTATATAGGTACATATGTACAGTATATAGCCTAAATGTGTGTGTGAGGGTAAACATACGTGTGTGTATTCTCTGTTTACTGAATGCAATTTAATTTACTCATATAATTATTTATCATTTAAAATACATCTAAATGCCATAAACTTCTGCTAAGATTAATTGTCTTGATACTGATTACAATTGTTTAGTAACAGCCTCAAACTGTTGGTTTATTCCGGCTATAGTTAAGAACAGTTTTGGGGGTAATGCATTACAAGTAATGCGAGTTACATACTGTAATAATATTACTTTTTCCAAAAAACTAGTAAAGTAATGCATTACTTTTTAATTTTAGAGTAATATAACTAAGTTACTTTTTCAAATGCCAGTTACTTTGTTTTATCTATTGACTGACAGGTCTCCTGACATGTTGGGAGAAATCAGAAATACCAAGGCATCGTTCGCAGTGTGTGAATACATTGTGGTTCTAGACTAAATGTGAGCGTGCATTAAGATTTAGTATTCATCAAAATGAATTAAAATAAACTCAGAATATGACGCAAACCTGCAATAATTATATTACACAAATGTATTCAATCTCACTTTATTAACAAATGCCTTTGCTGCTGATCCTTTGGGGATCCAGTTCAACCATGCTTACAAGCAAAAATGACTGTGCTTCAAGCTCTGCCCATATTTAAAAAGTTACACAAAAGTAATGCAAAAGTAATGTAACGCAATACTTTCAATGAAAAGTAACTAAGTAATGTAATTAGTTACTTTTTTTAGGGAGTAGCGCAATATTGCAATGTATTTCTTTTAAAAGTAACGTTCCCCAACACTTATTTTGAATGGCCAATAATTAAAACATTTATTGGGGAGTAAAAAGTCAATTGCAATCCCTATTTGTACCCAAGGATGAACAATATTGCTGTTTTAAAAAGAAATACTTTTTTTGATGCTTTTTTTTTTAATACAGATTTTATAAAATAACCTTGAAAAACAAGGTTTGCAAATTTTCTTGCAAAATTCTTAAGAACTGTCCTTTAATACCTTTTGAACTTGTTTAACTGTCAAAAAAATACAGACAATGGAAAAAGTCTATACAAACTCAACCAAATGAGTTACATGAAGTATGTGCTGAAAGTACCATTACAGACCACAGCTCATACTGCTTTTTCTTCTTGGATCTCCTATTTAATACCCTATTGCATTAACTTCACCTAATCTCTATTATTAATATAATAGGGCATTCATACAATTATCATTATATTGTATTTGATAGAATAAAAGCAGGGGTAAAATTGTAGATTTAGGCTGGATTATATCAATCACCTACCCTTTAACAATAAGGATAAATGGCATGAATGCAGAAAGCTGGTAGTATTTAATTGAAATTTAATTGATTTATCAAGCTCATAATCTCATTAAATGCCACTAAATCTCAGTTTATTAACAGCAGAGGCGCTACATGTCTCTCACGTGTGCAGAATTAGTCGGAGTGAATTATGAGGTGGTTAAATACAGGCTAGCTGAGTCAGGGTATCTGTAATAGATGAGGCCTCTCAGCGGTATCTACAGCTACAGAAGAGCATCAAAATAGAAAACATTATGAATAGAAAAGATAAGAAAAAGAAACACCTCTAGTTGCTAAAGAAGAGCGAGGGGGAGAGTGAAAGGCAACTATTATTTACTGTGAAAAGTTTTCTTCAACCCGTATTGATTGGTTTCAGGATCACCCGTTAAGCTGATAATAATTGAAAAAAGCTTGTGGTGGTCTGTTGGGATGTTGAAGGGAAGAGAGAGAGTTTTTGATCAGAGGCTGTGCACCAGATAGAAGAAATGGGCCCTTGGAGTCCACTGAATCAACAGGAGCACACACACTAAAACATAGACAGACAGAGCGTCACACTCTTCACACATGCTTTAACACACTCTTTCTGTCTACTGAAACATAGCCGCTTCTACATAGCTGCTTCTTTCCTTAATGCAATACTTCACCCAAAAATAAAAACCCCTTCACTTCAGAAGACTGGGATTATAGTGCATGAGTCGTATGGACTTCTTTCCTGATACTTCGAGTTTGACAGGCCCGGTCCCATTTTGCTTTTATTTTTACATTCCCAACATTGTACTCTATAAAGCGACTTACAAATAAGAAATTCAAAAGAAGTGCTGAAATACAGATTGTTCAAAGAGGTACAGATGGCAAAGAAAGTGCATTAAAGAGAGTGCATTAACAGGATCCAGCCGGTTCAAAAGCTCATGGAACGGATATGTCTACAGTAAAAAATATATATATTTAATGGTTAAAAAAAGCATGTCTGATTAATTGAAATAATGAAACTTACACAATTTAACAAATGTATTTTTTTTTATTATTAATTTTTTCATTATAAGTTTACATTGTCCAAATATCATTTTAATTAATTATTAAATTGTATTAATCTAATTAACTGATTTTATTTGTACTAAATAATACATATTTTATTTATTTTCAGAAATGCAGTATTGTGCATTTTTCAAAATAAATTATTGCAAATATTTTTATGGTAAATATTACATAATAAATAAGGCTTTAATGATAAACTGTATTAGTAGTAGTAGTACTATCATTAGATTAAGTAATACATTTCAGTCAGTTTTGATGTGTTTCTTTTTGAGAAGATTGTTCTCGAATAAAACGGTAAGATGCTTATGAAATAACTCTCAGTGCAGTTCATGTGTTCATGTACTCATATGGAATAGCTAAATTCAAGATGTTCGCTATGTGTTAGTTTTAGCTGCACATGTATATAAATTGCAATGAAATCAAACTTATTTAAACTTACGATAGATCAAGTGGCTGAATCCAGCCCATTTATAACAAGAGACTAAAAAACTTTAGTCTGCTTTCATGTCCAATATCACACAGTATTCTTCCACAAAAGAGATTGTCTGTCCTCTGGTGAGATGGTGCTAATCCAGTTCAGAGTTCTGAGAAAGAGCATGACTCTTCCATATTCAAGAAAGAGAGGATTTGATTTGCATCACTTCATTTTCATATCCTCTCTCTGCATAAGAGCACGTGCATGCCCCCTAAAATCGTCACATGTGAGCAGTAAACTGACAGCTCAGAGCCAGAATTGAGGATCGATGAGGCTATATTCCAGTTACGTCACTATGCTTCAACACCCTTCTTATATTTCTTCCCCCTATCTCGCACAGTATGGATTTTTTAATTCACTGAGGACACTGATTGTTGTTAATCTAATCTGGCCTAATTTAAATGGATAAAATCTGCCAACACACGAAGGGATAAAAAAAAAAAAAAAAAAGATGATCGTTTATAAATAATGCCTGTTCACAAAGCTACAATGACAAATGTAATCAACGGATAAAAATAAATAGAATACAAATATAATATTTACTTGTATACACTACTTAGAGACAGTTTTACTATCAAACCCTACTGTCAGTATTTACTACAGACACACAGTGGGAAATTTTACCTTGAATATGCACTTGAAGAAGTTTTCCAATCGATTGGTACATTTCTAAGAGGAGAGCATCTAAATTAATGATTTGCTAAGATTAGCACTAGTATATTTGCTGCATTATTTAATGCCCAAAAAGGCATGTCCTAAAAAAGGGTGGTAATTTGCAAGGTTCTTGGTAGATGATCATTATGGAAATGAGATGTTGTATCAGTGTTCTTTAATGTGAACCTTTATGGAATTGCACTAATTTTCCC
>JAUCMT010000002.1:8850215-8870539 GCA_032357475.1 Enteromius thamalakanensis | reverse complement strand
CTAAAAAAAGGACCAGGTACCAGGTACTGTTCCCAGTGGAAAACCCCCCCAAAAGTGAGCTGTACTGAACCGTACCGAACCGTACTATGCAGTGGAAAAGCGCCATTAGTAACCGGTATGTACCGAACAGTACCAAAACACGGATTTCGGTGCCGCACCTAAACGAAAAAACCCAACAAATCTATGGCGCCAAATCTATGCCATTAATAAGCAAGCGCGGTAAATAATTTTCGCGAGAAGAAAACAGGTCAACATGCGAAGAACCCGGAGCCCGAGAGCTCATTTCAAACGCCATGTGTGCGATTATTCTGGCGCGCGATCTTCTCTCACCTGCTCGCGCGGACATGTTTATTTTTGTCAGTCGTGGGGCGGACAGATGTCTACTGCTGAGAATGCCGTAAGTTGGTGCCAACCAAAGCTTGCACTGCCTACTTTGAGTTGAATTGTTTTATTTCTGAATGAAAAGAAGGCAGTATTATTTCTTCCTTTGTTGTTTTACAATATGTGTACAGGGATTTTTAAAAGAAAATCCGCAGAAGCACTTCGTTCAGAACTGCCTACCTCTGAGTTTCAATAAAAAAAGCAGTAGTTTTGGGGTTTTTTTTATCCTGTAAAGATATCGAGATAAATATTGTATATAAGATATAGCAAAAAATATAGAGATATATTTTATGCTCCATATCGCCCAGCCCTACATAGCACAATAAGAATAAAAAAGGAATAGGACAAAATTTGGCTGTGAGACATGCATTTGAATATCTGGAATCTAAGGGTGAAAACAAACAAACCAAAAACAAAAATTAAATGCCAAATACTGAGAAAATCACCTTTAAAGATGTCAAAATTCCATTCTTAGTAATGCACATTGCTAATCAAAAATTAAGTATATTTTTTTAAAAATTCATATATTTACAAAATAACTTGATTCATGTAACATGATCTAGTGACTTAAGACTGCTTTTGTAGTCCAGGGTCACATTTATGTGACTTTAAAAAAGTGATTAATGCAAATTAGTCATGTAAGCGAATTAAATTTAAAGATTGGTATTGGTAAATTGGTAAGTAAAACCTTAAAAATCCTTATCCCTAATACAAAGCTGGAAGAGTCTTGTAAGTACATAGAACAATGGATTACAGAGACTGTTCCAGCATTAGGTGACAAGTAAAGCAGGATGGAAAACATCTGTAAAGAAACATTTAGTCAAGGGAATAAACTCACAGCAACGGGAGATGATATGAAGCACATCATCAATATTCATAAGTTAATATGTGAAATTCACACGCAAAGCCTACTGAAGGAGTCTCAGGAAATCATTTGATCTCTCGAAAGGTCTCCAGGCAGACAAACATGAACAATATGAGCCAGTAAACAGAAGGATCCATTCATTTGCATGTCTGTGATTATGAAGGATAGGCAGGAAAACCGCAGCCACGCAAGTAAACAGTGTGAGCAAGATCATTTTCATTTCATTAGATGGCTATGAGAAAACGCAGGAAAAAAAGAAGCTTAAAAATACATGGAAGGTGGATTGCAGCACACAAATATCCCTATTTCCAGTCCTGTGTGACATCTAAATATATCAAAATAATTTATGGCTGACAAAATGACATTTATTTCAGAGAGCAGCCCTGATCGAGTGAAGAAGCGTCACCGACCTGCTGTCTGCGCCGGGTTGATTCCGATGCCATCTACACAAATAATAATCACAAACAACATCATCATCACAATATGAGTACATATGCAAAACGATCATTATTAAAGACAATCAATGAATACGAAAGATGGCCCTTGATGTGCTAAAACGCTGAACAATCACAATTCAAACAACCTCATTAACAATATCTGTCCTTGCGTTGTGAGTTATGTCTTCGTTCTGTTTATGATTTGTTTATTAATTACTCGTAATGCAGCATGCCCCGCAGTCAACAATAAAATTACATAACGCTTCATTTTAAGTGAATTTATTATGTGAGGGATTCAGCAGATGTTTCGTCTGATTCACAGCAATTCACAAAAACATGGTGTTTTTTTTTCCATGGTTGGGAAATCCTGATTATTTAGTTTAAAAAGGTGAGAACCTTAGGTGAAAGGATTTGACCAAATACGAGCATTATGATGATGATAATAATAATACAACAACTTACCGTTTGTAATGATGGCACTGGTGGCTGCTGGCACTTTAAACTTTAAATGCAAGAAGAAAAGAAACAAGTTTTATTGTTCAATCCATCAACAACTTATGCTGCCAGCCAAACGCGTCCCATAAACAGCCCTGCACAGTCCCTCTGTCAGGCAAGGATAAGAAAAATCAACTCGAGTCTGTGTTAGCGTCAGGTGATTTAAAGAGTCTGTGCTACAGAACAGAAGCCTTCAAACGTGTGAGGAAAGAGCTGGGTTGAGCTTAGAAGAAACTGTCACAAAGAGCCACTGAAAGGGAAAAATCCATTCTGAAGGGGCTTTGAAAAACTTGCCGGGTGACCTGAAGGCATTTCTACACCCTTGAACAGCTTTAAACTGATGAGGAGCAAGCAGCAGAATCAGTGATCAGCAAATCAAATGTATAACTGTTTGCATATTTAATTAAATCACTACAGATTTTGGTGGGAGTTTAGTCAGTTTCTAAAAGAGATGACAAAAACAATGAAAGATCGCATAACCATAACCTGAAGTGGGATTACAAAAATAGGTGTTGAGAGGAAAATAAGCCTCTGCATTTTTAAAAAGGCACTTTATCATTCTTTCTGGCTTCCACTTGATGCATTACATCTTCTTATTATGAGGTTGTCAGATTTGGCATTTCATTATGTCAAAATAGGAGCGACGACCCAAGCTAATTTGCAACATCATCCATGCCTAGGTCTGCGTGCCTTGAATACAACCATGAAACAGACCAGACAGCCCACCGCAAATCATTTCATAATATTTATGGCTAATCACAAACATATCAGCCATTATTTGGTTTGTTTTTTTCCCATTAATGTATCAGCTTACATTTTCCAGTTCAGATAACTGGTCTACACTCTTTTCAAAATCACATGTCCAACGCTGATACAGCAAAATAGAATCAAATGTTATATATTGTATTGATCTAGATTAGGGATGTCCATAAGAGATGCAATTGATTAAAGCTATTGTGGTGGATTAATCAGTTTTATTTTGGGGTGATGCTCATGTGCACAGTCTGGCATTTGGAGAGCTATTTGCACATGCTGTCACGCCGTTGACTATATGTCCCTGCAATAGTACCCAGATGCATTTTGCAGTATTAAGGTTAACGATTAATCGATTATTTGATTGTTAATATAAGTGAATAAACGTGATATATGTGATGATAAATGTTAATAATAATGATTGTGGAAATAATCGAAAATTAACATCCCTAATCTAGATATAATTAAATGGCTTTTAGTTCATATTAAATTATTGATAATGCATTGTTGCTATCTAACAAATCATTTTAACAATAATTTAAAATCACTTAAGCTTCATAATATATCAAATTAATACATCATATTAGGAAATAAATAATGTGTTTTATAAAATAATGTTTTAATTTATAAAAATCTAAAAATTTTTCCTAAATAACCAAACTAATTATCAGCAAAAATTATTGTTATTCCCATTAATCATGTTTTTTTTGTCAAACTAACACTGGCTCTAGTTTCACTGAGATTATTAGCCAAATTTGCAAGTCTGCATTGATCCTGATTTATTTCTACAAGAGAGGCTACATTTATGGATACAGAGATAAGCCTGCGTGTGTTTCAAATGACAATAAATAATTACCTACTCAATAAAAACAAAACAAAAAATACTGTATTACTGTTATAGGATACAAATTAACTGAAGTTCTCATCATGGTGATCAAATTTAATACATGATTGCATTCAACTGAGCAGAGTCTGTAATACAACAATTACTGTAGAGAATTAACGTCATTGTATATATATATATATATATATATTAAACTACTGTCAGAAGCATTAGTTTAAATGCACTGTATATCTCTAAAAACACATTTCCAAATGAGGTTGCTAAAAGACATAAGATAAATCAACTCACTTCTTCCGCTGCAAATTTCAAAACTGCCGTGAACGGCGTGCTCTCAGGTACACTTAATCTGAAATACAAGTATTAAAATGAATCTCATTGCAACAGTAAACACACACACACACAAATACTGAGAACTACCCTGTGTAGAAAGCATCAGGTACTGTGTGTTGTCCAGAAACACAGCACAAAGACTGCCTAATGCTGTTTTGACCCTGAGCGGAATATTATGCTTTTTCAAATGATCCTATCGCCATCTTAATCAGCCTCTCAATAACATCAAAGATATTTGCTAAAACTTGGCATGTGAAAAATCATCCACCATCAGCCCTGCAGGTGCTCGGAGACAAGCAGGTAAATCAGCCTGTTTGAATGGCCCTTGACAGACCACTCTCACCCACACAGCATGTGTGTCTGCCCCTCCATCAGACACAGTATGACAGCCATAGACTATCAATGACCACAGCACTACTACAGTGATTGCAATCAATACAGCAGATGGATAGATAAATACAGATGGATAAATAATGTGTTTTTATGCACTGGTCAATGTTTGGCTCTTTCTCACACATAACATATCATGCTTGTTTCAGACTAGAGGAAAGAAAACACAAAATACAATTTTAGCAGCTTATTTTTACAACAGTTGATCAATTTGCACGTGTAGATCGGTAGGTCTCTTTAAAGACTGCTTCCTCAAAATTATTTAATCCTAACGTTTAAAAAAAACTTTTAATACAAAGCAGATGTCTTTGTGTACTATGATGAGGCTAATCAACACGTACATATCTAGAAGTTTTACCTATTTTATCTAGGCTTTAAATACCGTCTTATATTTCTCTGTTGACAGCTGTGCTGAAACAAAATATTAATACTAGAGCGGCACTTTAACTGCCCAGCCAGGGCGCAATTTTATTAATTACTCACTAAAATATAATAATAATAACAGTAATAATAATAATAATGCATGTATAAATAACTAAGAGACAAAAAATCAGCTATTCAAACTAAAGAGCTGGTGCACGTAATAAAACACATAAAATGAATAAAATCAGGGACAATGAATCCGTTAAAACATGAATATTAATGTTTAGCGTATGTCATGTGTTGTATGATGTGTCACTCACACTTTATATGGTAACCGAGGGTCCGACGTCAGCGTGATTTTAAACGTTACTTTCGACCTAATGCAGAAAGAAACACATATTCACGGAGTTTATTTATAGATACGATACTTTATATCACTAAAATAAAGTGTTGTATTATAACATATGGTTTACTTACATATTCTGATTTGCAGTAGAACCGCACACTGTTTACACGGACCCGGAAGAAGGAAGGACCCGCTGTAACACGTCATCTGTTCAATGGACCTCTCTTTTCCGTTCGTTCTGTTATTTTCCCCATTTTTAATCTGCTAATGTTAGACCTAATCGATTGAATTATATATATGTATTTTAAAGAATTTAAAAAAAATATGGTGAGCAGGCAAAAGAGAAAATGTTGTGGCTTTTGCATTTTAGTCAGGCAAGTTTCAAGCTGACTTGAAGTGGGTATTACCGTAAAGTGTGTTATTAAAGCACCTCAGCTTTTAAGAGCATATAAAATGAAGGGAATTAGGGATGCAATTTTATATACAGCGGTCCGAAAAGTATTTTGACACTTTAGTCGCCGTACATATAAAATGTGTAAATAGGCTACTTATTCTATTGCTGTAAAAACGATAAAATAAGTTTAAACAGTTATGCCAAAGCTTTTCTAATTAGGCTACTGCCTTTATCGGTTGGTCTAAATGTCATAATGCTTAGGAAACCAGTTCCTTTTATCATTTGAAACTTACCAAACATATTTTGTGAAAGAAAACATGATGGAATTAAAAATACTTTTTAAAGCCATATTTTAAATGAATTAAATTTGGTCTATGAACCCTGTTTTAAAATAACTATCGTTCCTTCAGAAACCTTTAATATAATTTATAAATGAAGAGGTACTAGAATAGAAACACAAAGCACTAACTAAAAACGGGAATTAATTTTGTCCACACCAATAGTTAAATTTTTTCTTCCCCATTGCTGTATATGTTATGATTTAATTCACAATCACTCTTGGAGACCGTTTATCTAAAAAAAAAAACCTGCATTATTTATTGGCAGAAGTTCAGAGGACTCAGTCATTTATTTTATGTCTTATATCTCCAATGCAGATGGCTGAACCAATGAGCCACAGTTTCAAAATAAGCTAGAATACCCAGTTATCAGTGTAACACAGATAGAAATAGGCCTGCATTTAATACTTGCATAATTTTTCATATGCAAAAAGCCCACTTAGGCCCAATTAGGAATCGGGGGTGGACTGATGTTGGAGCAATTGATTAATCACATTTAAATACACATTTGCTATAAGCTATTTGGCCCAGAGGTCTATTTTCTGGCTGGTCTCAGAGCGCAGGTTCTATAGCGCTGGCGGCTGCTGGATTTAAGGAGGGCTGGAAGCTAACTTGAGTTTCATGAGTCATCCTCATAAAGCCAACTCTGCTTGCTGGCACCATAGGGCACACTGCCAGCAGCTTCTCTAGAGGGACATGTGGGTGTTGAAGAAAACAGACTTCTCAGTGTGACTCGAAACCCAAATTCACCAGACGCTGACAGTTTTGCAGGAGTCCATTACGCTTTTGTCACAGGCTTATTGAAACCACTTAGATTAAGTGGGAAAGTTGTTCCTCCAAATATAAACCTGTTAACGACACTGAATCAAGTTGTTTTGTGTCTTCAATTCGCACAGAGAGGCAGGAGCCATTGTACTTTCAAAGCACAAACATTCAATTATGCATACTAAGTCTCCAGTAATTAATATTACAGACATCTACACCGAAAGACCTTTGAACAAAAGCCTGTTCCTTTCTTTGACAAACATCTCCTGAAGGAATTTCCTGGCTCTGTCGTCTAAATCCTAAACATGTCCCGTGCTGGAGCTCGTAGTGAGTCATTTGTGGCGACAAGCAGCTGTGCGGTTCCCGCGGTGATGAGGATGAGAAACAAAAATCATCGCTCATACTGTCAGATGAACTTTTTTGTACAGACAACCTAACAAATAATTCAGCTGTGACAATGAAGGCAGAAAATAGATGTGATAAACACTTCAAACGATGTAAAACAGGATTATTTGCATGATGTTGCATGATGAATGCACCAAAGAGTTATTAAATAAAATGCAATTCACATAAAAAAACAAAAATTAAAAATAATAATAATAATATTATAAAGGAAACATTTATAAAATATTAATAATATATTAATGAAAAAATTATATTATTTAAATAGAATAATTAAAAAAATTATAATTTAATATAATATTATGAGCATTTTTACTTCTGTATAAAAGGACCTCTTTACTTTTACAAAAGATATTAAAAAAGAAATATGATGAATTATACCCTATTGGAATAAAATTTATAAAGACAAACTTTTTTCTTGGGTGCAACATGTAATAAGATCAGGAACATGCAATAATAAAATAAAAAAGGACATTTTAAATAATGTTTCACAGAAAAATGACTTATATCATCAGGTTCATACAATATAATGTCTTTATGAGTAAGCCCTTTAATGATTTCTTTTTCTTCTTTTTGAATTAGGACTTAATTTAATGTGTGAAATGATCACACTTTCTTCTGTCCAAACTTGTCAGAGTATCAGCATTTAATTATTTATAATGAAAGGGAGTATTTTGAAGATTTGAAACAAAGTCAGTTACAAAGAGTCCTTGTTTGCTGTCCATGGTGCTGAAAACTGTATAATCTAAAGCAAAGACCTGAAGAACTTGTGTCAATGCTATAAGAGCACTGTAACCTAACAAGACAAACATATAAAAGCCACTGCACATAAAGCAGAGACTGTACGTATCTTTTTATCCCCAATCGATTTCATAAAAGTGAGATATCCATGCAGTGAAATTTGCAATATGTGATTTAAAATGACTCATATTTTTGGAGGATGAGGAATCTTTGTTTGCTGTGTTTCTAAAAATAAAACCTTTCACACCTACATATTTGGTCTTTCTGTACCATAACTGTGTTTGCATTCACAGCAAGATTTTTATAGGCAGCCATAGGCCTTTATATTAGCTATTTTCTTTTGCATTGTCTTGAGTGTGACACCTCACCTGTGGTGTAAATAACATGCAGAGTCAGTTTGTGGTTCCTCAGGGCTCGACAGAAGAATCTAGAGGGCTATTTCAGGCAGAATCCGGTTGTTTTCGGGAGGCAGGAGGATTTGGACAGCTTAGAACATCTGCTGGCTCTTGATAAGGGCAAAGGAGTGTGGCATCCTCAGTGCAGTGGAACAGACGAGCGTTAAGGAGGCTCTGGACTGCCCTCAGGGATATGAGCTCCTAAATATCTCTACTTGCTCTTGTGCACAAAGTTCTTCATTTAACAGCAAAATACAGTGAATGTTTGTGTTTGTTGCAATATAGTAGTTCAGTTGTAAAGCTTAAATAACAATATTAAAACCGAAAACTCAATAATGGAAGTTGTCAAAACCCAATTTTTTTATTTCTGAATGTGCAATTCTTAGTTCATTCCAGTGCTCCTATCTACTATATAGATGTATTTTTGCTCTATTTTAAAGGTGAACTAGTTATTTCTAATAGTTAGTTTCATTTAAGCCTGAAGGAGAGACAATTGACAAACAAAAATGGTAAATTTGAACATTTTAAAATACTTTTTCAGACACTGTAATTTCAGCGAATGATTTTCTAAATTGAATCATATTGAGTTGTTTAAATAAGCCTGTTATAATGCATGTCTAAGTTATACCATAAATCTATTTTTCACGTGTCCGCTTCTTCTCTTTGAATGTAATTTTTATAACAATATACTTATTTTTCTTACCTTGGCATTTAATTACGTAATGAAAATTATATTAATGAAAATACAATGAATGAAAATGACATTAAATTGCATAAAATGCTGCTGCTTGAGCGTAGAAAGGCTGAGGGAGTGAAAGCAAATTTGACATCTTTCTTTCGAGTGAAAAACAATATCTCAGTAGTCTCAGTAGTCTCTCAAAATAAGAGTCGACTCTGAATCATTGAAACGAGACATTTTTTTAAACGAGTCCCAAGTCGTTTCACATTGACGTCAAAATTAAAAATGTTGTCTGCCCACGTGTCAACCTGACTGAAAATGCAAATTCATTCTCTGCCACTAGGTGATGCTTTTGGAGCGTTTAAATAAATTTTTAAATATATGTTTGTTCTGCTTTAAATAAAATTGACCCCTCCACATATGAGTTTGGAAAAATGATCCGTTGAACGAATCGTTTGGGAGTCCTTGAACAAATAAGGCAAACAGGGTTTGACTTACCCATTAGGCAAAGGTAGGCGACGAAAGCCAAGGGGCTCCCAGATGCTTTTCATACACGAGATGCACATTAAACGCGGACACGCGAACGGTTGCTATTTACGGTGTCTATTACCACGACAGCCGTCTGCGTGAGTTGAACGTGCTTCTTGTGTATCCTGCTTCTAGCAAACAAAAATTTTCTGCATTTGATACTGACTGAACTGACCGTGAGCTCTGCATCTGCTTCGTGCAGCGAACAGCGGAAAGGAAAAATATGTTGCTTATCTGAGGCCCTATTTACACTAGTCCGTTTTTTGTTTTAAAACACGTAACTTTTGCTACAGTTTGCCTATTGTATACACTAATCCAACGTTTTCTACCCTTGAAAACACTTGTGAAAAAATGCTGTTTATAGTTTGAAAACTCCGGGGTTGGTTTAAACGAGGATCATTTCCATTCTAAAGCACACTGGTGTAAACAAGGCCTACGTTTACATGCAAGCACAGCTATTGTCATTATCTTATGTGCAGCCTGTTTGATTTTTGTGCGAATTAACATCTTGGAAGGTAGAGCTGGTTATGTAGTTTTAATACGTCACTATTCAGTCGCTATTTCATAATCATCGCGTTTTATGACAACAGAAAAAGTATCAATGACAACAGATTTATTGAGAATTTAGCTGCATCAAAATACAGTATGTGCACGAAAATGTAGCCTAGGGTTGAGTCATTAAATATAATAAGTAATGATACTTCTGTTCTTGCGTCTCAACTGTAAATCAATTGCTATTTGGTGGTCTGCAACATGAAAGTATAAAAGGGTCTGCTAAAGAAATAAATGTAAATGTTAATGAAAGAATCCCATAATAATTTGTACTGTACATGAAAAATGTAGAAACACTGGACATAGTGTGGCACCATTGTGCAGCAGCAACTAACAGTAAACAGTAACATTTGTGTGCAAATAAAGGGCCTTCATGCATTCATGTCAACCTGTTGCTTGGGACTCCCCAAAACCAAGTGAACCTTTCATAACCAACAATAAGTGCACTTTAATTGTGTTTTATAAAAACTAATATTCGACATTTAAAAAATAGATGAATGAATACAGAACGTTTTGTCATGCACTACAGATGCCTCAGTGTTAAGAGAGCAGTGCCAATCATTTGGAAAAATGGGCCGCTTTTGTGGCCTGGTAATTTTCTGCATTTATTATGTTTACAAATGCTAACAACTGCCATATAGCTTTTTGAAAAGAACAGAACAGTGTGTCATTTAGCTTTAAACACTGAATGTACCTGTCAGGTCTCAATTGGAGTGCTTGTGCATCAAAAGAAATAAAAAAATAAAATGCAGAAAAGGTCAACATTGTGCTTTAGTTGCATACATTCTAGAAACAAAGAACATGTGCAATCATTTCATAAGATTTAATGCCCTGCTATTACTAATCTTCTATTGTATTTGTTCTGCCACATGTTTTAAGCTCCGTTGAAGTGCGCTCTCTGCTTCAGACCTTCATCAGGCAAAATTAACTATAATTGTTGAAAATCAGCCTATACTTAAAGCAGCCAGGTTGAAATGACTTTATTGGAAGTTCAGTGAAAGTTCCTTATTAAGGTATTCATATGTTGTACTTTCGCTCTAATTAAACTGGCGCTCAGCTGAACACCACCACTACACTCACTTCACTGAAGGTGCCTAAAAGCGGTTTCACAGAATGTCACATTTTGGTACCAGACTGAAAGGTTGAGCAACAAAGAGCCCGATGCTAATTCAATTTACTTGGTCACTGTGACATTTTGCTGTGCTGCAGATTTTGTTATGGGTCATACAATGAAATCTAGATAAAAGTACCCGTTTAAACTACAGTAGCAAACTGTCATGTGACAATATGTTTTAAAAAGTAGATTTTCATCCAACTTTTTGTTTTGTTTGGTGTGAAAACATTTTGCTGCTGAAATAAAATAAATATTTAAGGTATATTTAATATAAGGTACAAATAAAAAAAGTGACTGAAATAATAACTGAAGTGAAAAGAAAAAAGAAAAGACTATAACTTGAACTAAAATTAAAAGTAAAACTTTAATAAATCATAAATAAATATAATTTCATAAGAATAAATCAATTAATAAACAAATAGAAATAAAATATATACATATAAGATGAAAAAGATGGGAAAAAAGATGAAAAAAGAAAAGGGAAAGTTAAAAAAATAACAAATATAAACATTAAAATGAAAACTGAAAATATAAATAATACATTTTAATGAATAAAATCTAATTTAAAATGCTAAACTTTATACATTAAATATGACCTCTGATTTAATTTCTTTGTTTAATATAAACTTATCTAAATGGTAAGCCTAGGTAAACCTATGTTAACTGTGTGTTGAATGTGCTGTTCTCATTGTGTCAACATCTTTGAACAGATAAAAAGCAGTACGTGAAGAACATCAGAATGGTGCCGGTTTAACTTTAATTTATTTTGCTCGTATGCATGGTTAATCATGGCAATTATCTTTCCAAGAGTAGTTCCATAGCTACAGTACAGCAGAAATACGAACAAAAGTGACAAAGAGATTTTCAGTGAAATATATTTCACATCTGCAAGTCTGTTGGTGGCAGTCACGCTTGTTTCAAATCATGTAGTGGTCCACAAAAAGGAGAAAGGTGTCCAGGAGAACAGTTAATCACCATTTTATCTGATTTACTCTGTTTAGGTCCACCAATTCTATTAGATGAAACAATTCTGGATGCAATTCAACCTTATCTGAACAAACAGAGATTGTGCCAATATGTAGGATTTAACTGATTAAATGTATTTTCGATTGGATTACACGATCATTTGTGTTCACTATGGGCTGCAGTGACCTGAAACAACAGGGGACAAATAAGCTAAATGGTTTAGCAAAGACAACGGCAATCAAAGCCAATTATTAGTCTCTCAAAGACTTTATCCGTGTAGAGCTATACAGCTGATTTCTTAACATGAAGTGATGTGTTAGTCAAGGAGGGAGACAAGCTCATCAGGGCTTCCAGCCAGAGCTCCAGTGATTTTCTACAGCCTGTTTGTCTTTGAGAGAAATCCATAAACACATTTTCTTTGTTTACAGAAAACGAAAATTCTGTCATCTTTTACTCTCAAACATACTGGAGAAATTTTGCACAAAATCACTTGCTCATCAATGGATCCCATGCAAGTAAATGGGTGCCATTTTGACAACAGAGAATGGACATTTTGCAAACCTGGCATGAAAAAAATTATGTACCTCTGTGCACTTTTTGTGCAACACCATTTTTATATATCCTTACTGCCCATTTCGGCACAGTTTCAAAGAGAAATGTCCACTGAGTGGCGTTAAAACACAGGTTCAATACGTGAAGCCCAGCACATTTTATTATGTCGATATAGGTAGGTATTTTGTTTTTATTACATTAAATATCCCTGGACTGTCGCTTAAAGTTAATGCTGTTAGAGATACACATTAGACCAAATCAAACCCTTAACATAGTGTTAACAAATGCAAAACTGATATAAAAAGGCTTTTGTTGATGCAACTGTGCTATATCAATTTCCTTTTATACAGATTTGAACTTTTGTCACACTGTAGTGGCACAGGATTTGATCTAAAGCTAATGAACAAGCCTCTGTCTATAAAAACGCATAAATATGAAGTATGTAATGTTCAAGTAATGTTCAAAAACATTTGTTTTGCAAATATCCCAGCATATTAATTTTATGTTGAAGTCACATTATATTTTTGAAGTAATTGTTCAAAAATCATGCTTTATTAATGAAAGCTACATTTGTGTGAAAGGGAATAAAAGGTGTCAGAGTTTTACTGCCTCTAGTGTTCATTTCTTTTGCAAACTGCAGTGATATGTACTTATTGGTACATATTCAATATCTCGCTAAGAAGTGCCCCCAGGTGCATTTATGCCATGAGATTAGATAGACTAGAAATTTTTCAGGTGTAAACATTATTATGGACCCAAATTTTGGTTTGTGAAATCCCTTGATGGATTTATTTCTAATAAACATGAAGCTTATTGCTTCACAAGATGTTCATTGGCAATCCCGTCTTATATAAAAACGTACCCTGACTACGTTGGCCCAAAGTGCAAAACATAGAGGGGTTACAAAAACATAACAGTCATACAATTCAAAGCTTTTTAGGCTCTCATTCTGACGGCACCCATTCACTGCAGATGATCCATTGGTGAGCAAGTGATATCTCCAAAATGGTTCTGATGAAGGTAAACTCTTGGTTGGCCTTAAGGTGTGTCAATTTTTGGCAAATTTTCATTTTTAGGTGAACTATTCCTTTAATTTTGAGCGATGGCTTAGAACATATTTACTAACTGTGGCAAATAAATGAGCTGCTAAATGACTGTAAAGTGGAGCTTCTCCATGTAAAATACAGAGCTTTTGTTGGCGATTGAATTGTGTGAGTGTAGTGTAGATGCCTATATTTTTTACCCTTCATGCAGGTTTAAGTGATTTCAACATGTTATATCAACCATCTTCACTTCTACTTGCTTCTGACAGCTCCCTGCAATCTGTAATCTCCATGCCAAATACAATCAAATCTAATATGCACAAGGCCATATATCACCAAACATCTTTGCAGGTGGAAAATATAAATCCTTGTTTATTTGCTATTTGATGTTTTATATTTTTTTGAACATTTTTGTAGAATAGAAGATTCTCAGCTTCTAGGGTGAAATATTTCATATTTTTGCATGTTCGATCAATATGCAAATTAGTAATCATAAGCAACCAAGGATGGCAAATAAATGTCTGTACACCTGAAAGCTGACATGCTGTGAGTCATTATGATTAAAATGCAGTTCAGTGATCATAAGATCAAAACAAATCCACAGATGCCCCATTTTAGTCATTATAGGAAATGACAGTCTATATCTAAACATTATTAGCATTGGCAGAAATATTTTCATCTTGTATTGTGGGTTTAAGAAGAGATATATATTTGCTTTTGTAGCTTGTACAGGAAGGTTAAGGAAAGTGTTTTTTTTTCTTCTCTCTCTTTATACATATCATTTTAATTCAGCTTACAATAACATACATGATCTTTTGAGCAGATTAATTAATTAATTGTTTAATTGAAAGTAATACTTACGAACAGTTCATGCGAAAAATGAAAATATCCTGCAAATTTACTCACCCTCAGGCCAAGATATTGATGAGTTTGTTTCTTTTATTAATGTAAAAAATAAATAGCATTACATCAAATACTCAACAATGGATCATCTGCAGTGAATGGGTGCCGTCAGAAAGAGAGGCCAAACAGCTTTTAAAAACATCACAATAAACCAAATTGGGGTAACATAAATATGAGTCGTCTCAATAAAATTGCTTTCTCCAGTGAAAAATTTGTCTCATCTGAATCAGAAGAGAAATATGTACAGATTATATCACAAGACATTAAAAAACAAGAATTAATAGACAGCACCCATTTAATCCACACTCTCAGAAATAGAGGTACAAAAGCTGTCATTGGGGTGGTACCTTTTCAAATGTTACATGCAAAATAAAAGGATCTTGGATTACCCTTAAGGTGTACATATTTGACCCTGAAAGTGCACCCACAGTGACAGTTTTTATACCTTCATTTCTGAGAGTGTAGAGTATTCATTTGTGGATTTAATGTTAATAAACGCGTCCAATTCTGTTTTGGTTAAGAAACAAGCTCATCTACTGTATCAGGTCATCATGCATGACCTGAGGGGATGTGTTTTAGGCTAATTTAAATGTATTTTTATATGTGTATTTTCATTTTCAAGCTTACATTTATAGCTTTTCTCTTTATTTTATAAGTGGAGAGGTTTTTTTTTTTCAATTCTCCTTTTATACCTCTATATTTAGCTTTCATGATCAGGCTCTGATGACAAGGAGTCAGAGGCCTGAACTGCAATCACAGATTTGCTAATTAGCGCCTTGAGCTTCATTTAGTGCGTGGGCAGCTGAGACTCGCTCTGAAATAACATAGAGGAGGTACAGCTACATTTAAATGATCAATACTTTCACGGTTATTATGGCGCCATAATTGACTGTCCAACTGTTTTTGTACTCATTATGAAGTGCAGTGTGCAACTTTAATGATTTGTTTTAGTGTGTTACTTTACATTGTGAAATATTAAACTACATAAATATGTGCATATATAAATCGAAATGCTTTAATATCTAGAAAGATAAGTAAATTGTTTATGTTTATGTTCTCAACTATATTTAAATAACAATTTGTAATTTGTTTAACATTATACACTATTTAAATTATGAGTTATATATAATAAAATAAGAAATTAATATAAAATAAAATATAAGTAATAATTTCCCAAAAATGTAACATAACATATGTTTATCAGTTTTACTTATTTTTTTGTTTTATTTCAATGAGAGAAAAGTTTAATCTAGCAAAAACTATTTTATCGGGTGACAGTATATTTGGAAAATACATTTTCATATACATTTACCAAAAAAAAAAAAAAAAAAGCTAACTTAATCAAAAAATAAAGACTGTAACTTGAACTTAAATTAAAAAATATATATTTAATAAGAAAAAATCAATTAATAATTAAATAGAAATAAAATATACTTTTTAAAAAACATATTTTTTTATTGTAACAAAAAAATAAATAAATACAAGTGAAAGCTAAAAAAACATATAAAAAACTAAAACTTTCAAATTAAATCTAAATAAAGAAAAACTAATTTAAAATGCCAAAGTGTAAATATTACATATATGAACTCTAAATTTTCAGTTTAAATGTTTATATGTTGTTTTTAATATTTAAATGATTTATAATAGAAAATTCCTTTAATTATTATGATATATCAGCATTCATTATAACTGTAATGAACGAGACGGGGAGCGTGCAAATTTAAATGCAGGGTATTTATTAAAAGGTTAAACTCACGGGACAAAACAGGCAATGGTCTGAGACGGCGAACAACAATTTCAGAGATGAGGCTAGAGACAAATCTGAATACCAGGCGGCAGGTCAGGCGATATGCAAACAGAGACTGTAATGGGCAGCAACAGAACAGAAATGAAACACACAGAAAAGAGTCTAAGACTGGATTCCCATATGCAGTCTTTACTGGCAACTCCAGCTCGGCGTGACAATTACATTCATTATTATATAAATATACATATATATTTTGCCTTTCAAATCCTAATTTTTTTTAATCAGATTTTATACTTGAACACTAGATTCAATCCTGTGCATACAAACACACCAACTGCCTTCCTCACATTTTCAGACATCACCTAGTAACCCTTTAATGAAGCACGCACAGCTGGAGACATGCACCAAGCTTTGCGTCATCTAATATTGTTGTCATCTTCCTCAAACATCCGCGTTTGGCTCCTCGGTTATTGTTACCTCTGTTCGATGTATGACACGCTGGCGCCTGCCCCATTAACAAATGTCATACAGGCAAAGATATATAGACACAAACTGTGAGCTCAACCTTTATAGACTACAAAGTCTTTTTTCCTATTGCTGCCAAAACACAAGTAGTTTGAAATATATTTCCCATGCCTTGTGGTGATAATGAAGGTAGCTTATTTCAAGAAAGCCTCATTACAGCTGCACATCTCCCCTCTTTCGCTTGAAATAGTACTTCAGGGTGGCAGACATTGTATGGGCATACCCAGGATATATATGGGAGTTTATGCAAGACTTTATACGTCCATAGCTAAATATATCAGGGCAAATGGGTTAGATGTGACTGCTTACTGGGTTTCCTTAATCCAATATGCTGGAATATTGCTACACTTTATATTATTTTACTTATATTAGTTTCCTTATATTAGTTTACTTCCTACTTTCCTTATGCATAATTTCTTCAATAAAAGGTGAAAAACACAATTCAAGCCCCAATTGTCACTTGCTAAAATCACAGACAGATGTTCATGCTAGTTCATGTGAATGACAATACGTACTGTAACACTTTACCTAAAGCTTTTATGTATAATGCATTTTGAAAGCAGTAATTCATTAATTATGCTTGACAATGCACCTTATAATGTCATGAATAACTGTAACCACAGATAATATATTATAACACTTATCAATTCATTGTTGCACCATGCATTTTAAATTTGGTTGTAAAATGCAACCAAATTTAACCATTATATCTTGTTATTTACAACAAGATATATTACATTACAACCCACATTATGAATAATTATAATCCTTTATGCCCTTTAATAACCCTTTATAATGTATTATACATAAAGGCGTTAAGTAAAAAACTGATGCCAATGAGATATTTAGCACACTAAGGCCCGGTTTCACAAACGGGGCTTAGCTTAAGCCAGGAATTAAATTTAGATATTTAAGCAACTTTTACAATGCCTTATATTAAAAAATATAACAGGTGTGCATCTTAACACATAACGATGACACTGACGATATGTCAGAGCAAGATATTTTCATCTGAGACAGCTCAAACATGCAATTTAGTCTGGGTCTAGCTTAAGCCTTGTCTGTGATACTTGGGGGTAAATATCCAACCTGTTACATCCACCCCAGTTTCACCCTCACCTCTTCACAACGATCCCTGTCACCTGAGATCTAATCAGCCACACCCGTTATCACTACCTGTTCACTATCAGCACAACCACAGAAAACCACACAGACCCATTCAGTCACTCTCCAAGCTTGTATACACGAAGGTAGATTCTACTCCATTCAAGCATCAATACTTACCTGGTATCTTACCTGTTCTCTCCTAGTGTGCTCCTTGATCCTCCCTGTGTCTCCAGGTACTTTGAATCCTCTCCTCGTCTTCGTCTGGTCTGTGGTATGTGGTTGTCTCATCTGTCCTCCTCCAGTTCGGTATCCAGCTGCAAGCAGAAAAGACTCTTTCAGTTTGAATATAGGACTCCTCAGTTATTGTTTGAATTCAGTTACTCACCTTTGCTTCTCAGTGGATATAACATTCTCTTCCTGTGAATAAACATTATTACTTTACTTACCCCTTGTCCTGTCCGCTTCCTTACTCAACCCAGGTTAATTGGAAATACGCGCCTCTACATACATTTCTGCAAATCTATAATTATTTACCATACTGCATATTTCACTGCAGTTTCACAGTGAAATGTCCAGAGAGTGGCGATAAAACACATATTTAATACGTAACCATTATTAAGTATAACCATAATTAATCAAAAATGTACCTGTGTTTGTATGAGTTTTACTGCCTCTAGTGTTCATTTTAACTGGAAACTGCAGTGATTCGTATGTATAGGTACTGTAAATACTGGTGCTAGAGAACACGACAAGACAGGCTGGAATGGTGAAAACATTCCTCAGAGAGTGTTTTTTTTAACAGCGCAGGTAAGTGAACAATACTGTATAGGTGACAGTGGTAGTGCTTTTTCCTTTCCCTCAGGTTGTGGTGGTGAGTGCTCCAGTGCTCCTTAGTGTCCCGGGTGTCTCGTTCACGGTGTCTCATCTGCGGAAAAGATAAAGGTAAGTTACTTATTTGCCATGGAGTCGTAGCTCGTCTACTTCCTGGTTTGGTGTTCCTTTTATATGGGTCCGGCCGTGAACGATTGGCCTGGGGTGACGAGTTCCAGGTGCTGATCCTTTATTGCCAGGGCGACGCTGATCCTTTCCAAGGAGGAGAAGCTGGGGGTAAAACACTGATAATACCCCACCAACCCCGTGAAAGCTTTTGTAGTAGGTCGTGGAGCCTCCTGGATCGCCCGCACCTTTGCTTCCTGCGGTTTGATCAGTCCTCGTCCAACGATGAAGGTACTTGGCTTTGGACATGGCAAGGTGGCATTTGCGGGGGTTGATGGTAAGTCCAGCCCTCCTGAGCTTAGACAGTACCCTTCAGAGCCGCTCCAGATGATCCTCCCATGCCTCGGACTGGACCACTACGTCGTCGATGTAGGCTGCCACATGAGCTGCTGAAACATGGCGGACACCCCATGAAGGCCAAAGGGAAGGTGTCCGGTACTGCCAGTGTCCTGATGGGGTGGAGAGGCGGTCTTTGGCTTGGCTTCCTCTGACAAAGGGACTTGCCAGTATCTCTTTGTCAGGTCCAGGGTTGTGATGTACTGGGCCCTTCCCAACCGTTCCAGCAGCTCATCCACCCGGGGCATGGGGTACCCGTCGAATTGGGACGCTTGGGTAATCATTGCAAAAGCGGAGGGTACCATCTGGCTTCCAGACCAGGACAATGGGGCTGGACCACTGGCTCCAGGATAGTTCTATTACCCCCAGCTTGAGCATTTTCTGAATCTCCTCCTCAATAGCTTTGACCTGGGGCACCCGAAAACACATCCTGTTACTTAGCAACCAGGTGCATCAGCTCCGTTTTCTGGGCGGCGGAGAGGTGGGGATCCACAACCGCGGGATGAGGAAATGCAAGAATAACCACTTGGTCCCAGTCCCCTACCCACTACTCAGGAGGTTCATGTGGTAGATCTGGGACTCAGTAATTCACAGGGCCTGTATATGGCCCTTGCCATTGTGCCAGGAATTAACAAGCAGGGTTGGGGACCAGGAACATCACCCTATTGCCAGGGTGGAACTACCGCGGTTGGGCCGCCCAGTTATAATGGCATTGCTGGGGTTGCTGGGCTTTTACCAAGTGCTCCAGGACTAATGGCATGACACAATGTGTTATTCAGAGCTGGTGTCTGAATAACAGTTTGAATGGTGTGAAACCTGTTGAAGCTTGGGGTACCTCTCTGATTCCGAAGAGGACATATGGCAAGAGCTGATCCCATTCCTTACGATCCTCGAACGCCACCTGCCGGACAGTGGAGGTGACAGTGGTGGTGCTTGGCGTGAATAAAGTCCCATATTCCTTTCCCTCAGGTTATGGTGGTGAGTGCTCCAGTGCTCCTTAGTGTCCCGGGTGTCTCGTTCACTGTGTCTCATCTTCG
>JAUCMT010000002.1:8788492-8814553 GCA_032357475.1 Enteromius thamalakanensis | reverse complement strand
TGCGCGCGAGGGTTTGATATGAGCTTGCGACCCCGTTTCTTCCCATGTACATCTGTTTTCCTGTCGTGGAAATGATGTTTTTCGCGAGATTGTTGCTGCTTCTGCGACGGAGCGGAGCATCGCTATGCCGGCTCAGCATCGTGATGTCTATCGGCGATGGACGATGGCATCGTCTATCGACCCAACCCTAATATATATATATATATATATGTATATAAACAAACATATTTCTTCCTAAATATATGCATGCATATGTGTATATTTATATTTACATAATAAATATGCACAGTACACATATATTATATACCCAAATACATTGGCATTTTGGATGCGATTGTGATTAATCATCGCCCAGCGCTAAATGATTTATTTCTGAATTATTATATGATTGACACTAAATTATTATTATATTAAGTATTATTACACTTGATCTTTCTTCAGTTGTTTGACATCAACTGTACATTACTGTTTACTGAGCAAAGTGTTGTTATTATTACCATAGGAGCTTAAACAGGACATTTCAAGCTTCCGTTATGAGGTGATGGGAATGGTGAAGGGCACAAAGAACTCAAAGGGAAATACAGGAGCTTCAAACCTAGTATATCCTGATAACTCTCTAAAGTGCAATTCTACTTCAGCTGGAAGTCAACTAAAAGGCAAAATGAGACTGCAGAATGTTGCCACTTCTGTGATCCAGGAGGCCGGAGCCAAAGCTAACCCCTGGAAGCCTGGTGGCTTAAGCGACCTAGCGGATGCTTTCATGTCAAAAAATACTGTTAGCAATCACATGAACTGCAAAGGACCAAACAACCCAGGAGAGATTTACTCTGTGTCAGAAGAAGCTGGCGAATCTGAAAGCGAAGAACAGGAAGATGAAGAAAAGGGAGAAAACAAGAAACAAAACAATGAAACGGAGAAAAACAGAATAAATGAGACTTTGCAAGAGGATGAAGAAATGGCATATATGCGTTATATGTGTGATGAAGAGATGAAGGAAGAATATGAAGGAAGCAGATTATAATGGCATGGAAAAAGTGAGATAATCAGATACCGAATGCTGCAAAAGAAAGACAAAGATGCTGTTATCATGAACTTTCTCTTTATCCCAGAAGCAGCTGTGTTTGAAGGTCCAGTGCAGGGCTGAACATCGAGTGTTGTTCTGGAGTCTCAGGGATGATTGCCACTTTTAGGAGAATACGGGGGCCAACGTTGTCATTCACAATGATTTACACTCTCAAGTGTGTAAATGCTCCTGTAGTTTATCGCTGCTCTGCTCCTCTTTCTGCTGAATCATATATGAAGGAGCTGTTCTAGACTTTTCATTATGCCTTACTCTGTTAGATATTAGCATTTTATGCTATCTGTGGTTCCAACGTTAAGAGATGTCATTACCGTCATGCAACCTAATATCTTTAATAAAGGTTACTATGCAAATATTTACTACTTTTTACCTTTTTAGTCACATTTTGCATTGAGCAAGAGGCAGTTGTATAAAAGAAGGAGCCGATCGAAGGGTGTCTTTTTATAAACTTGGATTGAAGTCCAAAGTAAACACTACATATCATAAAGTCAGTATGGTACAATGTACTGTGTAGTCATATTTGTTTCCTCCTCCTCATTTGTATTCATCCTTAAGAACAAGGAGAACATGGTATTATACATTTTGCAAAGTACACAGTCTGCTTCTCAATGTCTTATTTCATCAATCCTTGTTGTTTCCATAACAGTTTATTGCCTCGTATTAAAAATCATGATTTAATGCACAAATATAAATAAATAAATATATACTGTATTATGCTATATTATTGTGAGTATTATTGTAAATGACTTAGTATATATTTTCATATCCTGAGGGAAAAAATTAAATCTCATAATGCATTCACTTTAATGGAGAGCCTAAATCTTAGATTAAATGTAAATTCTATTGTGATTAATTTTATTTTGACCCTGCAAATTGAGGTTGTGTAATGGTTTTACTGTAAATAGGCTCAGACTCCTGGAGTGCTGCACAGTTTAATGGGGTGGGAACGTTAAACAGTGGGCAGATTTCACCATCTAATTTGATTCACATTCTCCGTCCTTCACCGGGATACAAAAGCCTATCTATAATTTATTTGAATTAGCACCCTAGAGAGTCCAGTGTGCAGCCCAAGGGCACTTGAATGAAGTTTAAAAGTGCAGCGAGTCATTTGCACTTCGGCAAGGAGCAATGCGCTGACACGCTATGCTTTGTGAATGCTAAATTCCAGAACTACTGAACTGAACTCACAGGGATTTTTTAACATTTACCTCACTGAAGATAGAAATATACAGAAAATGTAATCTTTGTATATTTCAGACACGCTATCAGACTGTGTATTAGTGGTGACGATGTTTCGGTCATTTTTTCTGCAGGTAACCAGTAGGTGCCAATAAGCGACATTAATTCAACTGATTCGTTCAAACAAATCAAATCATTCAGCAAAAAAAAACTACTTTCTGTCTTTATAAATGAGTCACTGAATCATTCACTCAACCAATTTGTTTAAAAAGAAATTGTTGAATTATTCAAGAACTAAAGGCCACTACTGTGTGTTACTTGGAGATGTGCAAAAGCTGATTCTGCTTAGACTTCCTTTGCAAGTACTGTTTTTCTGTCCCATTACACAAACATCTGTTGTTTTTTTTCATGTAGCTAAAGTTTGCGTTACTGCCATTGCTATTTGCCGTTCTTGTAACTGGACTTTTATGGAGGCTCTAAAGATCATATAATGTATACTGTGTTCCTTCCCAAAACATATTACGTTCTGAGAGTGCAAAGTTGGTGATGGAAAGATGAATATTTAAAAACTATATTTAAGTGTTTTTATAAGCAAATGCAAAGGTTTGCTGGGGGTGCATTGTGAGCAAATACTACATTTTGTGGGGGAATGCTCTCATATTTTTCCACCACCATGCCTTTTTACAACACATTTTTCCGTTAATTCATGTCTCAACATTTTCTGACTTAGATTTGGCAAAGAATTTCGTTTATTACAGGGTACCCCATCCCAAAATTACAATTTTAGTCATTGATCACTGCTTTGTTCATCCTCGGAACACAATTTAAGACATTTTAAATGTGAAGCAGACACAGAAGATCTTGCAGTGATACTCTCAAAACAATTGTGCTACTGTGACGCTACGGTACCGCAAGTTTGGAACAACATGGAGGTAAGTGATTAATGATAGATGTCATTAATTATTGTCATTTGAAGGCGTAACCTTTAAATTTTTGTGCTACACTTCCCTGGAGTCCCTGAGTCCATTCTGTATTTGTGTGTGTGTGTGTGTGTTGCACATTGTAAATAGCTATTTTGGTACTAGTATTTTAATCTATAGACTACTGAATGTGACTGCTAGATTAGTATCTTCTAGAACACAATCTAAATTACTCTGTAGACCTTTGTCCAGGTAGTCACTTCTCGTCAAAACTCAGAAATATATCTTTATTACCAGTGCATTTCTCAGAAAAAAATTACTGTAAATTAAATCTGCCTAGAGGACTTTTTATGGGATTTTGTTAACTATTAAGTACAATAAAATCTTACAGACACGCCTGTTCTGCAGCCTCCTCTTAAATCCAGAACCAGGAAACTATTGTGTTGTTAAGCTGTCTTTTTCATCTACATGTTTTCAAATGGCAGAAGCTAGACTTAATGTGAGTCGGGAACAGTTCAGATGTTCTATCTGTTTGGAACTGCTGAACAATCCGGTGACCATCCCCTGCGGACACAGTTACTGTATGGACTGTATTAGACAATATTGGGATGCAAATGCTCGTGGGAGACAATACAACTGTCCTCAGTGCAGACAGAGCTACATTCCAAGACCCGTTTTAGGGAGAAATGTGGTGCTTGCTGAAATGGTGGAGAAACTAAGGAGGACAGAACTCCAGTCTGCTCCAGTTTCTCACATCGAAGCTGGACCTGGAGATGTGGAGTGTGATGTCTGTACTGGCAGAAAACGTAAAGCCATCAAATCCTGTTTGGTGTGTCTGAACTCTTTCTGTCAAAGTCACTTTCAACAACACGAGAAAGCCTTCAAAGGTGAGACACACTGTTTGATTGATGCTACTGAGCAACTGGAGGAGATGATCTGTCCAATACACCAAGAACTTTTGGAGATTTTTTGTCATACTGACCAGATGAGTATTTGCAAGCGTTGTACGATGAGTAATCACAAATACCATGAGGTGACATCAAGAGAAGAGAGAATGAATCAGGTATGAATTAAACAATAATGCAACTATAAGCAAATGCTTGGCCTGCATGCATGCCATAAGTTATTTATTCACTGAAGAATCTAAGAACCTAATAAAAATCAAATCCCTCTGACCAAGGACTGATGCGTGAAGTACAATGGCTTGCAAACATTGCATTACAAAATGTTTTTAAATTTACACGAATCCAAAAGAAATAGTTAAAGGGTTATTTAACCCAAAAATCTAAGATTAATTACTCATCCTCATGTCGTTCCAACCCCATAATATGTTTTTTTTTTTATTTTTGGACCACAAATTAAGGTAAAAAAAAAAAGTTTAATCTGAGCGATTTCTTATCCTGGAAAGACAGTAATTTACTGTAATAACCATGATCAAGGCCCAAAAAGTAAGTACATTGTTCAAATAGTCCATGTGACATCAAGGGTTTAAATAAAGCTAAAATAATATTTCTCTTAGTTTATAGTGTGGTTTAAATAAATGTGCCTGTGCCAAAAATAAGTTCTCTTGTAAAAATTTTTAGACTATGTTATGTAAAGTGCACGTATATTTTAATAAAATATATTTATTTACAGTATCCATTATATACATTTTATATTCTATGGTTTCATATCATTACTGTAACAACTGAGTCGGAGGTGTGCGGATCCATATGCAGCATTTTATTCGTGGCCAGGAGCAGGGTCAAACAACAGCAAACAGAGCAATGGAGACCACAGCAGAATCAAGGTCGAGGTACACAGGCACAGAATCAGGGCAGGCGGCAATCAAACAATAAACAGTCCAAGGTCAAACACTGTAAAACAAAAATGGGAAATACGCTCAGAAATGATAGCAGTTGCTGATCAAGACTTTGCGATTCCTTGACTAGGGAAACTACCTTTTATGCTAAAGCTAACGAGTGTGTGGGTCTGGGTAATGACCAGCAGCTGTGAGAGAGTGGTGTGTTGTGGGAAATTGAGTCTGGATAACAGTCTGAGAGTGGTGATGTTGTTGGTTGGAGAGCCCTCTGGCGGATGGCAATTACGGTGAACCACTGATAAGACGTGGACAATTTTAGCTATGTCCTTACTACCTTTGTGGGCCTTGAATGTGGTAGTTGCGTTGATAAGGTCAGAAAGCTGATCAGATTTAATTAAGAATTTAAAGATGAACAAAGGTATTGCCAGTTTGGAATGAAATGAGGGTAAGTAAATAAAGACGAAGTTATATAAAAAAATGTGATAAATGAAAATTGTATGCAAAAATAATAATTTTTTTTTAATTGTTTTATTGGTTAGTGTGGAGGTGATGAAGAGGATTTTTCTATGCGAGCTCTCTCCGCCCCCCAGAGATCTTCATCTTATTTGGTTCCTCTTGAACCTTACGGCTTTAATGTTGTTTCTCGTTGTGATTATGGGAGAAAATCTTTCGCTAAAAGACTAAAGAAAAAAATGGACAATTTCCTTAATTCAGAAGTAGTGGTTGTATCTGGTTGGGGTAGGTTGCATTTATTCAAGAATGAAGCATACAAATAAATACAAGGGCATATTAAATACTAAGAATTACATATGCTAATTGTTTTTTTATAGTAATGTGCTGCACATTTCCTACCGATGGACCAAGGAACAGGAATCAGATCCTACAATGTATGTCACTCCAAACACTGTGATAGTGTTTTCTTCCTAATCTTACTTATATTACTTATTAAATGATAAATGGCTTCTTGGACAAGAACACTGCAAAAAATGCTTTTCAAGACAAATTTTTTTTGTGTTGTTTCCAGCCAAAACGTCAAAAAATTCTAACATCTAACATTTTGAGGGCACATTAATTTTACTAAAATGATGTGCACAGATATATATATATATATATATATATATATATATACACTTTAAATATACTTTGCAATATTAAAAAAATGTATGTGTGTTTAACATTGTATTGTATCTTCCTTTAGATTTACACAAGTTCTCAATGGATTCAAACACAATGAATGAAACACTTCTACTCTCTATGGGGAACAGAGAGGCTACAAACACTGGCAAAGTCCAGCTATATCCCGAACATCCAGACAGATTTGATTGTTGGCCTCAGGTCCTGTGTAAAGAGAGTGTGTGTGGACGAGCATACTGGGAGTTTGAGTGGAGTGGAAGAGCTGGTGTTGGAGTATCTTTGGCCTATAAGAGCATTTGCAGAAAGGGAAATGGTGATGAAAGTAAATTTGGATGTAATGATCGTTCTATGATTTTGTACTGTTCTCCTTCCAAATACTCATTCTGGGACAGTAACAAAAAGACTAAACTGCATGTAAACCTTTCTAAAGTAAAGACTTCTAGATTGGCAGTGTATGTGGATTATAGTGCTGGAATTGTGTGCTTTTTCAGCATCTCTGACAGAATGAAACTCATCCACATAGTCCAGACCAAATTCAGTCAGCGCATCTATCCTGGGTTTAGGGTTTATTGTGGCTCATCAGTCAAACTGTGTGATCCAGCAATGAACTGTACATGATTTTGACAGGGATGTGAAATGGTATCATGGTTATGGTATCATTTTCTGTAAGTAAATCTGTGCTATAGGTTAAAAAAAAAGGAAGTAAAAGAAAACAGAATAAGAAACAAAGAGAAAAATGTCGATTGCATTTACATATACTGCCATTCAAAAGTTTGGGATCAGTAAAAAAACAAACTTGATTTTAAAGACATTTCTTTTATATCAAGGGTGCATTTATTTAATCTAAAATACAGAAAAAAATTTATACTGAGAAATATTACAATTAAAAAAACTGTTTTTAGGTATATGTTAAAATGTCATTTATTCCAGTGATGCAAAGATAAATTTTCATCAGCCATTTCCCCGGTCTTCCGTGTCACATAATCCTTCAGAAATGATTGCTGATTTCATAAGGTCTTACTTTCTAGTAATTAACAAATTACAAAAGCGTGTCTGAAGTGCTGTCCCGAGCATATTATCATATTAAAAAAATTTCTCAAGGATCATGTGACACTGAATACATGTGTGTGTGTGCAAACTGAAAAGTGTAAAAAATTACAATTTAATGCATTTCTATTATTGCTACGGTATCATTGTGTTTAAACTAAAATCAACTGTGATTAGAGACTTATATGCACTTTGTATGATGACCTCTATGTTCTAAATCGGATATGAGCCAATAAGTGCCTTAGAATTAGAATAATTGTGTGAATAATATGTAGAATAAATCATTACAGGCTCTGTACACACAGACTGGACTGGGACAAAATATAAGCAACTGAGTAAAATCAAATGAATGTCAAAAGTAGCAAAATTTATCAACATTAAATAATAAAACATCCTGGGAAAGTCATAACATTGTTCACTTTATGAGTCTTAATTTGTTTCTAAAAGTTTTTTACTCATCCCATCTCTCTATCTGGACTACGCCATCAATAGTGCATGCAAATAGTAACAGCTAAGTTATTTTTCTTTCTTTAGTTATTATTATCACTGATTCTTTTTCTACAGTATGTTTTGAAATTGGCAACAATTAAGCCCATAACACTTAATTATAGTGGCACACAGAGATCATCATTTATAACAAGTAACAAGCGCTATATATTTATGAAATTGTAAGATACAACAAATTTGCATTCATTTAGGTCAAGGCAGTGGTGCTTTTAATTCATGTTACAATTCTGGTACAATACGTGCATCGCCAACAGACTGTTTCTGCGCTACTAGTGTAACTACAAAAATAAAACAAGCTTTGCAAAAACGCCCCAAACATACAGGGGCCTGGCTTTTAGTCTCACATATCTATAAAAACCAAGTCTCAGCAGGTAAAAGTATGTTATTCTCAACAAATGTCCAAAGTACGACTTCTACTTTTGCTTACCTGTGAGAACAAACTTCACAAGTTTGTTGCATCATTTGACACCCAAAAAAACAGCTGTTTCCCCGTGGTGTACCTCCTTGTCAATGTATGTTGGCGATTATTAAATTAACTTGTTTGTCTTTAATGAAAAATTAATAGGGGGTTTTCCCTCTGAATCAGCCTGCTGCAGCAGCCACGCCCCCAACTCTCGCTATTGGCTGCAAAAAGGTATTCAGGGTTGACAGGCAGGTGGAACATCCAATCCTATCCTAAGCCTTCCGCAGAAGGAATATTTATAATTATATATTTAGATTACTTAAATTACTGATATCTGTCAGGATGTGAATGGAATAGCCTATCTTTATAATGTTTTTCATTATTGAAACAACAACCAACTCTCTTTACTCTTTCAGGACGCTGATCTGCAAATGTTGTAATTTGTGTACTGCTAGGACTCCACCACTAGAGGTAGATGCACACACAGGGTTAAAACAGACATAAATAAATGATCGTAGTTCGTAAACCTGTGTTTTCTGACACTAATGCAAATCCCGTCCTTCAATTATTCCCATCGTCTGTTCACTTTTTCCCCTCACTTACCTTTCCATGCCAGACAGCATGAGATAAATGCAGATGAGATTCTTGGGAGCTTTTAAAACAGTCCCATCTGGCTTTGACTTGTCCAAAGGACTGCCTGAGGCCTGAACCACGAGCTCCAGCTTAAAACTGTCAGAATCCAGATATGGACAGCAGCCCGATGATAAAGAAACTGGCAGGAGATTGAAGAGTTACAGTTATCCTTTCATCTGATTCCCCCAGTAGCTTTCTACAGATAATAATCAAACTCTTTCTGAAGACAAACCAACAGAGCACCTGAGAGATGGTGTAATTTAATGATAAAGCTTTGTTTTGTCACTTATCAAGATTTATACTGAGCTGTAGGGATTAAAAAATGTGTCATGTTTGCAGAAAATGTGCATAAATGCTTCTGAAATAAATTTGGCATAAAATGTGGATATTTTATATGTAATGCACCTAAACATTTCCACATGTCATACCATTGTAAGGACTGCCGATTCTCTTCTTTCTGTCTCTGTAAATGAAGAAGGTCCTTCTAGGCGTGCAGGGTTCTCACGGAGGGGGCGGATCCATAGGAAGCAGGTTGATTCTCTCTCTGTATTAATCTCTGTTAGTGTGTCATTGTGTGTTTTTGAGACAGAAAGAGAAGGGGAGGGCTGCTATAAAGGCCGGTTCCCTGTTGCTCGCTCCCATTCCTTCTGTTTTTTCAGTGGGTTTGATCTGCAGGGGATTCTCCATTATGATACTCCTGTTTACAGCCACCTTTACCATCCTGGCGCTGTCCTCCCTGGACCAGGTGGAGTCTTCAGCATATGACAAGATAGTCACACACAGTCGCATCAGAGCTAAGAAAGAAGGGTAAGGGTTGATTGTTTTAAGGGTTCACCTTTGCCAGCTGGGAAAAGGTGGTTAGTTTTGTTAATGATGTTAATGTAAAATTTCATATTAAAAGTCTGGGATTTTTGGGGGGAATGCTATTTAAAACTTTAACATTATAAGAAAGTTTGCAATACATTAAATGATTCTGTACAGTTTCCTGGATTTGTATAAAAAAAAGTGAAATTTAATATTTGAACCTGTGTTCAAATCATCCTGATTGTTTTTTTTTTACTCGGATTATGTAGATATGTAAGATTTAATATGATTTAATATGCAAAATTTGATTAAATTGTATTGTAAGAAAATACAAACCGGCATTTTCCTTATAGAAGTCTCGCTGTGTTTCATATTAAGTTTTGTATTTAATTAATACACAGTATAAATCAATTTAATTAAGTATTACCTACATAAATTAAAGTATTTTGCAGAATAAAAAAAGTGCATGTATTTGAAGCTGAAGCTAAAAAATGTTATTCCTAATTATTTTTAATTTAATATATGTGTCATTAACATAATTTAAAAATGCTATATATATATATATATATATTTTTTTTTTTTTTATTAACCAAACATTAATGGACTATAAAGCAATTTTCACTTTGCTCAGTCAGCTATTTAAAGCAATTTGTCAGAACTTCTGTATAATCACCTGCCTAATTGAACACCCTGTGGCCTGTAAGTCTGTCATGTATGGAGTTATCAACCATCCCCAGAGGGTTTTTTGTAATTCATGTTCTCCCTCCGGGCTTTCTTTTCCAGGCCCAATGTGTGCGCTTTACAGCAGGTCATGGGGACCAAGAAAAAGTACTTCAGCACATGCAGGAACTGGTATAACAAATCCATCTGTGGCAAAAAGACGTAAGTTATCCATTGCTTTTCACTCTGACCCTCTCTGCTTCAGCCAGGTTTTTGCTCGTGGTCTTATTAGTGTCATGGGTCACCGGGAGGCAGCAGATGTGGTTCTGAAAGTGACGGTGGGTCGTATTGGTGATGGATTGCATTGGTTAGGCTTGTTCAGTGCTGTAGGGTGCGTTCAGGGAAGGTGAATGAAGCTGAAGAATTTAAAGCTGTTTTGTACTTTTCATACAGATCAGTTTTGTTCTTTTTTTTGTATTAGTAATGATTCAAGAGAGTTGGAGTTCTGTCAAAACAAGCTAGTCCAGAGCATAAATACTCCCTAGAGCAATATGATTTATGATACAAAAACATATTACCCTTTGGAGCTCTTCTCCCAGCTCGCAGCAGGATGGACCAACAGTTGTCAGCCGAGTGCATCTTACTGTACTTGTTTATGGCAGATAAACCGCAGCTCATGTGCGCTGACTATGACATGTTTATTGTCGCTCCACTGGCTTCTCGCTCTGTTTTCTTCACTAATGCCACACTAATTTACTGCATGTTCACTGAGAGGATGATGTAAGCGTGTTTCTAGGCTCTGTGAGACTGTGACGGAGGCCCGGGGGACCGGTGACTAGTAATTGGCAGGCAAAACTTTTCAAGCTCAACTCAGCCTTTCCACTGGCAGAGATCTGTTCAGTGTGAAAGAAGAGAAAAACCTTTGGCCTCAGGAAATGTCTGTGCCTGGTTGTGCTTTTCTTTTGCTGTTGATGTTTTTAGGTATCTCCATATGTTTTATGGGAACATTCCATAGACGTAATAGCTTTCATACTGTACAAATTGTGTTTTCTTTTCCCTTTATCCCTAACACTACCCCTAAACCTGCCCCACACTAAAAACATTTGTTTCTTTTGCAAAAATACATAAACAATTCTGAGTGATTGTTAAGGTTGTTTTCCACATGGGACCAATGTAATTTATTAATGTGATGGAAAAGCTGAATTTCTTTTTTTTTTATGTTCAATGTGTGAATGTTCAGTGAATTCTTCAGTGTCTTTCTGACATGCTGATTTAATTGTGATCAGTTATTGATGCTCAATAATTAATAATCAATCTTATTATCCATGTTGACATTAGTTTCTGCTGCTTATAGTATTTTTGTGCAGTGATATATTTTTTCTAAATTTGAAATAGAACAATCTGTAATATTATAAACATCTGACACTTTTAATTAATTTAATGCTTCCTTGCTGAATAAAAGTATTCATTTTTTTTTCTTACCCCATACTTTTGAATGGTATTCTGTCACAAATTCTACTTATAAAGCAGCAAAAAGATTTTTAAATAAAAAAAAGGATATTCATTTATAATTTTTTTTATAAAAATACAAAATAATGTTTTTTATTTTATCCAACCTAATATGTTCATATAGGCTTAAACGTAGTTTAATTGTCCAATTTAACTATCGTACAATTAACTGTCCTTTTTGCAGCCACTGTATGTATAGGACAATTGTATAGGCGTTATCTCAGTGTGTTTGGTGTATATGCATGTATGTGTGTGTGTGGGTGTGTGTGTTTAAATGTGCAGCAGCATGTCCAGGAACCTAAAGCATTGATTCTTCTTCATACCTGTCTTCAGACATACATTGATTTTGTATGAGAGAAGCCAAATAAAATATTCTCCTTTTTTAATGATTTCATAACTGTTACCCTTCCAGGGTAGGGTAACCTGCTCATAAGAAACATAAAGAGAATCATAAAGAATTAAAATGAGTCTACTGTGAACTTTAATCTCATCTCCTGAGAGATTTATGACATAGCTCAATTGTCATCCTTTTTCTTACCTGCAGTGTTGTTTTCTCTTGGATTTCTTCCAACATATATGGCTGCAGCCTCTCTGGTCACTGTAGGAAACATATGAAAGCAATTTTGAATGTGTCTCCTGGGAGGTCAGTAATAAAAGCACTAAACACCCCTGCCTGGCGTCTCCCCCCAGTTCCCTCTGACTAAACTCTGGGCAACAGAAGGTCCTGGGCTGCCCAGTATGCTGTCTCTCCTCTGGCCGCATTGAAGAAAATTTGAGTCAGGCTTTTCTCAGGGGTCCCGCTGGCTTCCTTTTTCCTTCCTACACCGACACTGGGAACATTGTTCAGTGTCAGGGGATGAACTCCTCCACAGCTGCAATGTCTGTGCCTTCAGACGCTATCATGATGATAAAAAAGAAAAATAGAGCAATTGCATATGTACAGTGTCAGGTGCGTGCTTCCAACCGTATCGCTGTCTGACAAACAGCAGGCCTACATGGCATGATAATTCTTAAAGCCACAAAAACCAGTGAGGAACGACATTAGTCATGGGAGAACTGTATTCACGCCATCTGCAGACAGCTGTTAGAAAGCTTTTTTAGTGCATTAGAACAGCTTTTAGGCTGCTATCCAACAGTCAAATAACTGTGTTTACTGTTAATAAATATCTAAAATGATCTTGAACTAGATTTAAATGTAAATACAATAAAATTGTTTGCACAAATTAAGATATTTAGCATGCGAAAGAGATTTTATTTTCTTTACTAGCCTTTTACCACATACTAAATTTTTGAAAGTATTACCGTACTTTATTTTTATTTGACATTTCACTTTAATATCTCTAGACATCATTGAGAGTAAATAAAGTGCAAAATGAATATTTTGAAAGTATCTCGTTTCTTTCTTTTAATCTAATTGATTTTTTTTTTTACTTTGAGGAAAAGCATCCAAGTCTTTCTCATCTGAAGTTTCAGGAGACATCTCTCCTAGGCTCATATTTGCCTAAAGTTAAGGCATTTCAGTTTAAACTTGTACTTATAATAATAATAATTTGAAAAGGTTTTTTTGATAATATTAGATGCCTGCTCCTTTTTCATTTGTATCAGATTTAATGAGAAACATCTAAAGCAACGTTGATACTTGCATGAAATGTAACTGAGACCACCTGAGCCACCTTTTGAGCAATAAAACTTTCCTTTGAGATCAACCTGTACGCTCATGATGTGTTCAATAAACCTCTGGAACACTTTACATTTTTCCCCAGAGCATGCCAGATACTCTATATATACTAGTTAAAATTACTGCTAAAAATAAACATCAATCATACTGTCAAAACAGCCCAGAGGCAAGTGACCTCACACGTACATTTTCTCTGTCAGGGCTGGCTCAGATTGGGGTTGTTGCCCTCTTTTGTTGCCAGATTTTTGAGGATTTGCCGATGAGGTAATAGTATGGAACCTGGGGTTTAGTTTTACTGTCAACATTCCAAGAAGAAATGATCTTATTGTAATATATAACTTTTTTTTGGTCATTGAATGTTTACAAGGCATTTTTCGAATCTTTTGTAATTCATAAAGTTGTGTTCACTAATTTTAAATATAATGATGGTGGATTATGTAAATGTTTTACACACACACACATGTATATCCAGGGTATGATTTGTGTGTGTGTGTAGAGTAAAAACACTAAATCAATAACAAATCCAGATAAAAGACCAGATGGCTGAGCAAACATGAAAAGACGCATCTGAAAGCATTTTAAAAATGAACAAGACATGCTCATATAAATTGTCACATGAGTTTTCAGGACTTAATATGAACAAAATGTCAATTCCTTCCATTTTATATAAAAGAAACTAATTTGGAAGGAATATTACACATTCAGCTAGAGATAATTATCATCTAGCAGGGTCATTGATGTATCAGTTTTAATGTTTTGACTCTTTCTATGCAGGATGGTCTTATATGAGTGCTGTCCGGGTTATATGAAGTTAGAAGGGAAGCATGGGTGCCCTGCAGGTCAGTATTCGTTCATTTCATCAATACACATAGATTTCTAGTCTGAGTGGCTATATATTTATTAGTGTGTATGGTAGTTCTGAATGCGCTTTTTAAAAAGTATTTATTTTCCACAGATCACAATATTAAAGGTGTGATCACATCTCGTGCACAGAGAAGAGGTTAATACAGTTATTTTAATTGCTAAGCGCCAATAATTATCACTGTTGGACTTCAGTTTAAGGTCATGCTTAGATTAAATGGCAGGTTATTCATTGGCTATGAGTTCAGTGGAGGAGAACATTAGCTTTTGTACTATAAACAAAATCCAGACCCAGCTGGCTGTTCTTATACATGAGGTTAATGAGCCACAGCTAGTCTTGAACAACGATTCGAGGTTTGCAGCAAACTTTATACATTGTTCTGAACTGTGCATAAGACTCGTTTGTATATATCCTTTCAGTGGCTCCTATTGACACTGTGTTTGGCACCCTGGATCTGGTGAACGCCAAGCTCACCAAACAATACGCCGATCAATCCAAACTTAGGGAAGAACTCGAGGGAGCGGGATCTTACACAATGTTTGCACCCAGTGATGATGCCTGGGAAGAGTTTGATCCTGTGAGTCAAATTGCCTGCCATGTTTTACTTCGTTCAATGAAGTATGTGCATGCTATGTTTAAATCGGTGAATGTGTGTGTTATTAAGAAGTGAAGCATTGACTGGAACTTATTAAAAATAAATAAATTGAGGGAAATGTCGTCATGCTGTCTTTTTTCCAGGCATCAAAAGCTGCCTTGCTCAGCAATGGAAACACTAAGCTTAGCAACGCACTCCGTTATCACATGGTCAGCAAGCGTCTTCTCACCAAGGACCTGAAGAATGATATGACCCTAGAGTCCATGTATAACAAACAAGGCCTCTATATCAATCACTATTCAAATGGAGTATGTTTCTCTTTTCTTCAAAAATCATTGTGTGTATGAAACCACATTTTAGTTTTAGTTAACAGATAAAACACTGTTTGTACGTATTAGATTCTGCTATTATTTACTCACCGTCCTGTCTTTCCAAACCTGTAAGACTTTCTTTCATCTGTGGAGCACAAAATATATTTGGAAGCACTATTTTGTGTGTATATAGAGCAATAGCTTTTTAAAAAATTGCATTAAAAACTCACATTGTGGATATTCCACATTCAGTTCTGGATAAACTATCCTCAACTAGTCACTAAACTCTTTTTCAACAATTTTGCAGGTTGTCACTGTAAACTGTGCCAGGATCATTCATGGCAACCAGGTGGCGACTAATGGAGTCGTGCACGTCATTGATCGGGTCATCAGTGTCGTGAGCCAAACGATCAAGGATGTGATCGAATCCAACGACGATCTGGCTTCACTAAATGTATGTGCTTTTGTAAACAAATATGATGAAAAGACTTTGCAAGCTTTCTTAACTTTTCTCAGCAGGGGGATATGATTTCAGAGAGTTACTTTGTAAAACATTTTATTTGTGATGTCTTTTATAGACGGTCGCTTTGAGATCGGGTCTCCAGGATCAGCTGGCAGAGCCCGGACACTACACGCTTTTTGCCCCAACCAACGAAGCCTTTGATAAACTAGATAGTGATGTTCTTGAGAGACTCATGAGTGACACGACTGTACTTCAAGGTAAACATAAAGCACAACCACAGAACACCATTTAGAAAGTACAAAAGAAAGGATTTGTGTTGAAGTGGATGAAATCTTAATGCTCAAAGATAGAAGCAATACTGTCACTATCGATTCAGCACAGAAAACTGATATTTATCATAGACGGTAGGTTTGTTCGGTAGCTCACAGAGTACAGAGATGTACTTCATAGGTGATAAGCTCCAGTTCGACAAAACAGTTGAAATCTGAGTAAATGGAAGTTGAAATGGCACGTTGCATCAACAAATGCCTTTTTACTTCAGTTCTGCATTTGTTAGCAATATCGAGTAGGTTTAGGGTTGGATATGGTGTGGGGCATATTTCCAACAAGATGGAGAACTATACTTTTAGCAGCAGTCCACATATATTTAACTTAATAAAAACACAGCAATACGTACCTATATCAACATAATAAAAGCGTGCCATGGGTTCACATATTAAACCTGTGTTTTAGTGCCACTCAGTGTATATTTCTCTTTGAAACTGCAGTGAAATGTGCAGTAAGGGCTGTAAAAAACAGTGTTGCACAAGCAGTTATTTTATATTGTAATAATATTCCACAATATTACTGTATTTTTAACTGGTTAGCATAAAAGACTTAAAACATTCAACAACTGAGCACAAACTTTTGAACTTGCACACAAAACATGCACATACAATGAATAATCACCTTCAAAGATTTGAAAGACTAGCAGCCTTGTGTTTTAAGTAAACTGCACAAATGCAGTCCAATCCAGGCAGTGGCACATTCTCAGACAGCGGGCAAACAGTGGATCTGGCCGCAGCCACACAAAGATCCAAAACCAAGTTTGGTCAAGACCTCTAATGCTTCCTCATAGGGAAATGCTTAGATGCTGAATAATACTTCATCTGATACTGGTAAAAAAGGCTAAGAATTTGTGGTCAGACAATCAAAGTGTTGTAACAGACAAAATCTGTTTTCCCCATTAAAAATGAGAAGAGAGTCGTTTTATCTGTGTGACCTTTTAGATGAATTAGATTATCATTATAGAAAAAGCATTAAAAGAAAATAATGTTGAGTTCTATATCCAAAAGCAAAGACTAGCTTTGAAGTAAACCTTCAGCTCTTCTGAGACCAATTATCTTAAGACCTCACTTATGTAAATGTTGTGTGAAAAATGCAAATTAGAGATTAGAGCAGATCAGGCATAGGGTTCTGGTTTAAAGGCCGTAGGCACACTGACTGATTTTCTTGTGTATTTTGTCTACTTAAATTAGATTTTTTTTAGCATGCCTCATTTAAAAGGGAAAGACCACACAGATGTATAAAGTCAGCATTACATCACTTCTGGCGCCTACAAGATCTTTGGTCCTGTCCAAATGGCTCACTTGATGTGGCCCAAGCAGAGGCTCTCAACCTTTTTGACTCCAAGGTCTGAATGTCGAAGACAGTAAATAAAAGCCCTCAATTTAGGCCAGGGTATTTTTTGGTACTTCTGCTGCAATGACAAAACTTTAGAAGTGCCACTGTCTTCATAATGAAATTAATTCCAGAATTTTTAAGAACAGTTTTAAAAGGTGTTCATGCTCTTCACGTTTGAGATTACAGGATACATTTTTGTTTTTTAAGAATTTTTAACTCCCAAACAGCCCTTCCAATAAAATATTTTCGAGTGTGATAAAATTATATAGAATTTTTATTGGAAATTTATTCATTTCCATATCTTTTTCAAGTTAAGAAATCATGCTTTTTAAAAAAACTTGCATATATCCAGGTTTTCTAAGAATGTGGGAGCTCGAGGCCTCATAATATGCACAATTGCGCAACATTTCAACTGCTTTTTAACTATTACATCACTGAAATGAATTCATTTATATTAATTATTTAATTATATATTTTTGATGAAATCCGAAAGCATTCTAACCCTGCATAGACAGTGACGCAACTGACATGTTCTAGGCCTAGAAAGTAATAAGGACATTGTTAAAATATTGACTTTATTCAATATTTTCATCTCAGCCTTCAACACACATTCATGAGAGTATCTCGATGCATGCCACAGCTGTCTGTTACCCAAAAGCCCATGTGGTAATGTATATAAGTGTAGATGAATAGGACCTGTCTTGAGAAGGTTGTTTTGGTTTGAATTTTGGTTTAGCAAAGCACTTTAAGTCGCCAGAAAGCACATACATGTACAGCTTAAACAGATGCAGGAAATTGGCTAAATAAGCTCAGATGCTGGGAAAGTGATATCACAGCTCTCCACCACATTGCCTCCGCTCAGGAAGAACTGGGCGGGTGTCTCATTGGACAACATGAGCTTTTGTGATTTTAATTCTCTCTAGTGGGCTACATCTTGATCCTTACTGGACTGTGACAATAAATCTCAACAGTTCAAGTCAGTGCACTGTTTATCTTTCAATATGTCACTTAACCTTTCTTCATCTCTCTTAATGTTTGTTTTTCAAGCCCTTTTGAAGTACCACCTCCTGAACACAGTGCAGTGCTCTGAGGCCATTACGGCAGGCTCTATTTATGGGACTCTTGAGGGCAGTAATATTGAGATTGGATGTGATGGCGAGAGCCTTACAGTCAATGGTATCAAGATGGTGCTGAAGAAGGACATTGTCACCAGCAATGGGGTGATTCATCTGATCGACCAGGTGCTCATGCCTGACTCAGGTGAGACTCTGTACCTGCCCACTTATTTTTACATATATCATACATTTGTATTTTAAAATATACAAAATACCACTGATATAAATCATTTAAAGTTGTGATCAGTGTGTGTGTTCTCTTGCAGCCAAGCAAGTGATGGAACTTATAGGCAAATCTCAGAGCGTCTTTAGTGATATGGTGTCTGAGCTCGGCCTGTCTGCTGCCATGCAGCCTGAGACTGAGTATACTATTCTCGCCCCATTGAATGGAGCCTTCTCTGGTGAGTAAACCTCATCGGTCTATGAGCAAAACACAGGCTGTTTCTGCAGAGCAAACTGTGAGCACTCAGCAGGAATCCGTTTTTGTTTTCTTTATATCTTCTTTATATTTTACAAAAAAATATATGCACTGTATTTTTTTATGTGTGTGTTAAATGAATATATAAATAAACATAGTGTAATTACACTAATTAATAATTAATTCAAACATTTTATTCATTTTGATATTTTTTATTATATATGTTTATATTTATATATATATAATTTCTAAAAATGTAGAAATGCACAGAGAGAAATAGATAGCTTAACAGCTTAGTTCAGCCCAAAATGAAAATTCTGTCATTAATTACTCACCCAAATGTCATTTATCTTTGGAACACAAATTAAGGTATTTTTGATGAAATCGGAGAGCTCCATAGATACCAATAAAACTGAAATGACCCAGGTCCAGAACAAAGTAAATACATCGGTAAAACAGGATGTGACATCAGTGTCTCAACCTACGTTTGGCAATGCTACAAGAAAACGTTTTTTGCACTAAGAAACATTTACTAGTTTTACCAATGCTTTACTGATGTATTTACTATGTTTCTGGACCTGGGAACACTTCAGTTGTATTGCTGTCTATGGAGGGACAGATGGCTCTCCGATTTCATCAAAAATATGTATTTTTTAAAGAATGAAGGTCTTATTGGTTTGGAACGGCATGAGGGTGAGTAATTAATGACAGAAGTTTCATTTTGGGTTGAACTAACCCTTTAAGGGAAAAATTATGTGAAATAAAGTGTCCCTTTAAAGCATCTTCACCTTTCATACAGATGAGGTAATGTCCATGGATCAGCATCTTCTGAAGGTTATTCTGGAAAACCACATTGTGAAACTCAAAGTCTCTCTAAGCGACCTCTACAGCGGCCAGCTTCTTGAAACCCTGGGAGGAAAACTGCTCCGAGTCTTTATTTACCGTACGGTGAGAGAGAAAGATTTAGAAAACATAAATTAGTGAAAGATTGAGGACCTGCAAACTATTATTGTGTAAACTCCACGAGTGAAAACAAGCACTTTTTAAATGTTTACTGTGCAGGCTGTTAAATTTTATACTCTTGTTTATTTTCTTCAGTTCATAGACCTTAAAGCTGTCCTTGTCTAACTATATTGCTTCTCAATACTCTGCAAAAAATTCAAGTCAAAACTATAATTTTGTTCTCCTTTTTCTGTGTGTGTGTGTGTGTGTGTGTGTGTGTGTTTGTGTGTGTGTGTGTGCGTGTTTCAGGCTGTGTGTATTGAGAATGCATGTATGGTGAGAGGCAGCAGAGAGGCCAGTAATGGAGTCCTTCATCTTATGCGATCACTGATCCAGCAACCTGAGACGACCATCTACGAGCTGCTCGTGAAAGACGGACGCTTCAAGTGAGATTATCATCATGACTTTACATGATTACTGTTATTACGTGTTTATTAAAATATTAAAATAATATTTATTTATTTTTTATTACAAGCATAATTAATTCAAACCTGGTCTCATAAAAATACGTACCTTTTTCCTGCATCACCGTTTTTACGTGCCTTACTGCACTTTTAGCAGCAGTTTCAAACAGAAATGTCCACTGAGTGGCACTAAAACACACGTTCAATACGTAAACCCTGGCACGGTTTTATTTCATTCATATAGGTACACTGGAAATATGCCCTACACCAAATACAACCTTTAATCTACCCGACAGTGTTAACAAATGCAAAATCATAGTGACGTTATTTCAGTATTTAAACTCGTGCTCCTTGACTCTCATGTATGTCTCTCCATGAGCTACCGAACAAACCTAGGTGTCGGAGTTCAGTGTTCATTACATATTGGTACATATTTTGTATCTCGATTAAAAGTGCACCAGGGAATGTTTGTGCCATGAGAACATGTAAAATAATTCATAGACTGTCTAAATTATTCCAGAATCTTCCTGTCTCTGATGGAGAGCGCTGGACTGACAGATCTACTGAAGCAGGAGGGATCATACACAGTCTTTGCTCCTGTAGACGCTGCCTTTGGCACCCTGACAGAGGAAGACATTACTCTCTTGAAAAGTAAACCTTTCACTCTCTATTTTTATAGATGATGCCCCACCTTTGCTAGGGCTGTTTCCTCACAGTGACATTATGGATATTCTGTTATCCAGGCGACATCAACGCCCTCAGGGCGATTTTGCTCTACCACTTTAGCAATGGCGTCTTTATTAATGGAGGTTTGGAGGGTGGAGTGACTAATCTTCTCAAGTCCATTCAGGGCAACAACCTGCAAGTCCTCTCTGTAAGTACAGCAGGGTTGTTATTTTAAGATAGGATCTTTTATTGGTGGGATTTTTGAGGCACTAACAGACTAGCTTTATCTGCTTAATTAGTGAAAATGTGACATTTCCTCAAATGTTGGCTTAGTGATTATGATAAAGATGTCTCATAATTAGCTTTTCCAGTTACATAATTAATGTAAAAAGACCTTCGCACACTTCATAATAAAACACTAGGCTCTGAAAGAATTACTTTTAAATTTGAGCCAACACTAATATTTTTGGTAGTGCAAGAGAGGAAGGACCTGACATGCTGTTATCGCAGACAACGCAATTAGACGCAACACACATTTCCTGTGTCTGTTCTCCAAAAATTCAGACCATTCACGTAAATCCTGCCAGAAAACATACCAGCAGGTTAACAATGGGTATGAAACTTACTTGATTATAAAAGAAAACACATACATCATCCTAATTAGGGCTAAAACATTTATCTGTGTATAGCTGAAGGTCTTTTTTCAGTGTGTATTTGAAGGAATGTTTACCGTGGTAAGGTACAGTTTACTACCAACAGCTCAAATCTCAGAAACGCCTCTACAAATAACTCCCTCTAAAAAATCAAGAACAATAGGTCTCCTAAAGTCCAGACACTTCCTTTGCTAAAAACAGACATTAGCACTGTAAATGTAAATCTCGCAAACAGAGTGTAATGTATTGTAATGTATAAATGTGCTTTTACTTAAATATATGCATGCATTTTTGTATTTGTATAATAAATATACACATACACACATATTATGTAAATACATTTTTTTTTTATTATGGATGTGGTTAATCGTGATTAACTGAATACACACACACACACACACACATATATATATGTATTTCCCCCATTTGTTTAATTACTGGTAAATTGCATACAAAAAAGTGACCATCTTCTTTCATTCTAAGGTTAACAGCTCCATCAATGTTAATTCAGTGGAGGTTCCAGATTTTGATCTTATGGCATCCAATGGAGTGGTTCATGTAGTGAAGACCATATTATATCCTCAAGGTGAATTATTAACAATGAACAGGCACTGTATGTGAATATATGCTCAAAATGTCATAGTTTGAAGGGACGTTTACTATCAAAATCAATTACATAGATGGTCTTTATCTTCAATGTACCGTTTGTTTTTCATTCTTATATAACTGTACAGTTCCTGAGCCATACGACACAGTGCCTAGAGCTTAATAAAGAATTTTACTGCATTTCACAGATCTGCCAGTTGGCCGTGAAGACATATTGATTCTGCTGAAGAGACTCATCAAATACATGCAGCTGAAGGTACACCAAAACTGAACACTGACTCACATTATATAACAGATACAACATAGTCCAGTACACACACCCATATTCAGTTTGCTCTATTTTTTTGCTTTGGTATGTAGTTTGTATCTGGATACACCTATCGTGAAATTCCACTTACATTCATCAGTAAGTTCAGTCTCATCCCTCATCTCTCTTTTTATGTTCCACATAACATAATAACATTATCAACAGCATATAGATTACATTGGTCATGCTTTTTATTAATGAAAATTGTGTTTCACCTTGCAGAGAGGACTGTAACCACACATGTCATTGAGAAAGGTAGTGAATTATTGCTTTATTTTATTTTATTATTTTATTTCATACCTCAAAATGCTAACACTTTTACTCATCCACTTCCACCGTTTTTACATCCTTAAGCATTTATTCAGTTTATTTGCAAAACTGAACTCCTCAGGCGAGTCCTTTTCTACCAGCCAATTATTCCCAGCAGCACTTTTAGGTAGCCTATTTGTAAAATTGTGTATTTACCCAATCATTATCCCATACAACAAGCCTAAACTTTGTCTCAGCTACGTTTCAAGAAAACCGATTCTTCATAGAGCCCCAGAGGAGAGCGAGCACATGTTATTCTGTTGGCTGGAGTCAGCACTGGCATCTCCTCTGGCAGTCGCTGGACAGATAAAGACAATAAAGAGCCATTAGAGACAGAGAGGGAGAGGATTTTGCCTCAGACCATGGCAGGAGACCTATGGGAATGTCAAAGTTCAGGACAGTAAAATTGAAATGGAATTTATGTTAATTGATGTTATTGGAAACTTGGCTTATATTTAAGGTAAAAAGTAATTAAAGCTTAGACTTTTTGAGAGGTACGATTTAAAACAGAGCTTTGCATCTCAGACTGCAGTGGCAGGCATTTACTGGCTACCTATTTTGTAGTGCTAATATGTGTAGAGTAATTGTCAGCACAACATTGGTTCATCCAATACTTTACATTTATAGTATTGAATATCAATATACTGACAACAGCTAAAATTGTAAATCCTTTTATGTAAAATTACAATGATAAATTCGATCTAGAATTGCCAGAAGCTTTGTGAGGGTACGCTGTAAAAGACCCAATTCCATAGCGTGACTATTATTTATAAGTAAATGATAGAGTTTTTCCATGAAAGATCTGTTTAATGACAAAGTTAGTTTTAAATGAAATACAGATGGGACTAATGAAAGTAAATCATTCTTTGTACTGCTGAATTTAATAAGTTGATTTTACGGTGTAACATTCACATGTGTCATTCATTTACAGATCTGTGTGTCACAATGGTTCCAATCTGTCTCTAAAACCACACAGAGTAGAAACAATACAATGTCAAAGTAAATGGGTCAACAGTTAATCGAATGCTCATTGTGTCAAACATGTATATTTTACTGTCCATTCAAAAGTTTGGACTTTTTAAAAATAAATTAATGCTTCATATTCAGCAGGTTTCGCTTTAAACAGCAATTACACTAATAATGTTATAAAAAGGTTATGAATACTACTCTTTTGAATTTTTTATATCAAAGAGCTTCAACAAAAAACAACTCTATAGGTTGTTTGTGCAAGTACCTTATTATGACCTATATTTACATTTTAAAGGTAAGCGCCCTATTGCGTAAAAATAATAACAATTTTGTATTGCGTCTGTCGTCATGAAATTATGTATGACTTAGCCTGGCGTCTGAGACTTTAAACCTCATAGGAGCTTAGTCTGGCCAAGCTACCTTACTACCCTCCTTCTGGGAGGTGGGCTTAACCTGCGTCCATTAGATGCCTCTGTATACTACTGGACGAATCTACAACCAATCAGACCACTCATTCCGATGACGTATGCGTAGCGACAGAACCTGAAGCCACCTTAACCTTCATTAAAGCAGTAGGAAAATGTCTTTACTTACTTTAATTACTTCTGATCCGTTTTCAAAGAAAAGCTGTCATGAAAATTTCTCAAAACAGATGCAACAGGAGAGTCGAACGATTTTTGCTGCTCGGTACATGCCGTGTTTGCTGCTGCATCATTGAATTACACCCGCCTCAGTCGTGCCGGTGGGGGGGCTTGTTTCTCATTGGTTCCCACTTTTTTGGGAACTGAAAAAAGTTTTGGCCAGACTAACTTTGCTCGCGAAAAGAATGTAGCGTCAAAGGAAGTATGAGCGGGCCCAGGCTATGTATGACTGTCATTACCAATCAAAATGCGTGTTTTGTTTGAATGCAACAATGCACTGTGATTAAAACACATTTTAGTAGGTGTAATTAGTACGAATTACCACATTAACACACCCCTAAACCTACCTGTTACAAAAAGAATGCAAAATCATGTTTTATAGGGTTTCACTAGTACATACGTTCTTTGGGTTCAAACCAAACAATCACATGATCACGTCTTATCTAATAACGCATCACTCTACAACCTGAGCTACACTAATCCTGAGTCACGTGGGAGATATAATAGTAAAAAACATTAATATTCAAATGTCCTGCTGCCAATAGGGGTAAAATTTTAGTATATGCTCTGATGGGTCTTATTTCGCGGCTATGTACAAACGACCTATATGGGTGTATTGGTTGGAGGACATGTTGGGAGAGACAGTTGATTCAGTTGCACTTTATTTTACAGTATGTACTTGCATGTACTTACAGTGTACGGTATACCTATCTAAGAAAATACAGGTAATATAAGAAAATGACATGGTAGGGTTAGATTTGGAGGTAGGTTCAGGGTTAGTACCTAGTTATTGAAATCACTAAAATAAGCACATAGTATGGTTAACAGGACAGTGAAATTAAGTGATATAGTTGTTTCTTATGTACAGTTTATTCACACTGTTTGAATTCTATCATAAAACACAAAGTGCTATTTGAGCTGAGCCTGCAATCAAAAAACTCAAGATCCTGATCCGTGGCCAGTTCTACCATGTGCACTATGTCTTAGCTCATCTTTGGCAGAATATACAAATTTATGTTTTATGAATCCAGCAGTAGCACGAAACGTGACCCCCATTGCTGTGTCTAAAGAAAGGCAGGTCTGGTGTTCATTAACAGCACAGACAGCGCCAGTGATTATTAATGATTGGCTTAGACTTCAATTCTCATCTTTGATCATTTACTTGTGATTCATATCAGTAACAGCAGCAAGGAGAAATGACAAAATGGATTCAAAACCCATTGGAAATAATACTAACTTGAATTTAATCAGTACCGCTTTAGGTACTCCATGCTTTATGCAAAGAAAAGAAAAGTCTCTAAATAATTGATATTGAGAAGATTTTTGGAAATGTCATGGTCTTGACTTGATGGCATCTCAACCTTTTCCTCAGGTCCCAAGGTCAATTTGGTGGTTGAAGAACCAAGCATCCTCAAAGTTACACGAGTAATCAAAGGAGAACCAATTGTCACAAAAGTTACACAAGTGATTGAAGAAGATCCAAGCATCTCCAAAGTTACACGGGTGATTGAAGGAGATCCGAGCATCACCAAAGTAACACGGGTGATTGAAGGAGAGCCGAGCGTGACCAAAGTTACACGGGTGATTGAAGGAAACCCGAGCATCACCAAAGTTACACGGGTGATTGAAGGAGAGCCGAGCATCTCCAAAGTTACACGGGTGATTGAAGGAGAGCCGAGCATCTCCAAAGTTACACGGGTGATTGAAGGAGAGCCGAGCATC
>JAUCMT010000002.1:8761134-8776470 GCA_032357475.1 Enteromius thamalakanensis | reverse complement strand
GACAGTGTTCGGACCATTTGAGAATTTGCCGGTCTGGCCAGGAGATGACGGGGTTGTGGAGATCAAGCCATGGTAAGCCGAGTATTATTGGGTAGTCTGGTGAGCAAATGGTGAACAGGCGAATGACTTCGGTGTGGAGGTGTCTGATGAGAAGCTTCAGATCCTGGGTTGTACAGGTAACCTCTCCGGTACCCAGCGGCCGGCGATCTAGGGCTGCGACAGCCACCGAGGTCCACATGTAACAAGAGGAATATGGCAGTTCTTAGCAAATGATTCATCCACAAAGTTACCCTCAGCCCCAGAATCAATAAATGCGGTGGTAGTAATCTGTCTGCCGTCAACACAGATAGTTACTGGCAATGTTAATGAATGTTCAAGGGACCCATTACTCACCCGTGCGGGAGTGGATCGTGGTGGCCGCACCGGGCAGTCGGCTCGAATGTGTCCGGGTTGACCGCAATACAGACACAGGTTCTCACCCAGTCTCTTTGTACGTTCTTCATCAGACAGGTGAGTTCTCCCGATCTGCATGGGTTCCGGAGCGGGGTGCAGGTTGGCTGAGGTGAAGGCTCGAGTGGGTAAGGCCGGCCGTGGGCGGCGGGAACGGATCAAATTGTCCAACTGAATGGCTAGCTCCATAAATTGGTCCAGTGTGCGACCCTCATCGCGACAGGCTAGCTCAGTTTGCAGCTCCCGGTTCAGAGCCTTCCTATATAGCGCCTTCAGTGGTTCGGGTGCCCAACCCGTCTGAGCAGCGAGGGTTCGGAACTGCAGGGTGAATTCAGCAGCAGACGTGGTTCCTTGCTTTAAAGCCAGTAATTCCTCGCTGGGGTCACGCCCCCCGGTGGTGTGATCAAAGACCTCCCGGAACCTGCGTTGAAACTCAGTGTAAGTCAAGAAAGCCATACCCTGGCCCTCACACAGGGCAGTGGCCCAGTCCAGTGCCTTCCCGGTGAGAAGTGAGCAGATAAGTGAAACTTTACTGTCATCATCCGTGAAACACTTTTTAAGGATGTTAACAAGTCATGAATTCATGTTACTTTATAAGTAATTAATGAAAAGTTAGATTAGACTCTGATTAATGTGCATGTGCATTGTCCCTGATCAAATAAAAATAAAATGAATTCATGGCGTGACAGCTACAGGTGGCAGATCTATTACCAATTTTGCGCCATTAAAGCATGTCAATAGATAGTTTAAATCTCTTATTCTGGTATTGGGACACAATAAAGCACAAAAACAGTATATATTGAATACAAATGGATGGTGATATCATTAAGCTTATCATTAGCAGTCACTGGCATTATTATTATTATATAAAAACACAAACAGAACTATCACAGTGAATATTGGTGTGTTACTTTTAGACTTGTATCAGTTGTGACAGATCCAGTGGAAGAGCAGGCTGTGTGTTAAGTTAAAGAAAGGAGAAAAGGCTCTGAAGTGGTCCTCAAAAGACTCTACCAAAACATCCCTGCAAGTGGGGATGATTGCTGTGATTAGGAGTTTTTACAAGAGCAAATGAGTCATAAAACATACTGAGGCGGCTGTGGTCTGTTTCATCATGGGACTTCAGAGCTTTCAAACACAAGCAAATAACTGTTCTTCTGCTTCTATAGCTGTCACTGAACGATATTATGGCCTTTAACTTTTTTCTGGCTTGGAAAAAAATGTACATTCACAAGTTAGCACAAAGTGTATTGGTATATATGGGTATATACTGTACGTAAATCTCCTTCATGAAAGTTTAAGAAAAGTGTTTCTAAACACTAAACAGGTACATTTTGACAAAGGGGATGATTTCATATGACCCATCAGTGGGCCATAACCATAAAAATTTATAAATGAGACTGTACAAATTCATATAAAGCACATTTAAAAGATGCCATTTTCAACTAAAAACTACAAAAATGCATTTTGGAATTTGTACAAATTTGTGATTGGTGAAAAGAGTGACTTCATCTGAAATCGTTATTATGAGTTTAGTCTAGGCATGTCCACCGGCTTGTATGTTTCCGTTACTAAAGTATTGGCAAATACTGGACCAGCATACAGCATTTTTAATCATTTTTGAGGATCTATTAAATCTGTATGAGCATTTTCCTCTGTTTAGAAATGCAAAGGATTTAGTACAGTGTTACACATACCCTTAATATGGAAATACATTTACCAAAAAGTATGTTGCAACAGCCCTACTGTTTTCTCAAGTAAGACAATGTAATAATGTCTTATTTCTCTCTATGAGGGCACAGCAGGAACTTTATCATGTGGGGGTAGAATGTGGAGTGAATCAATGGCTGTAAGGTCAATGATACAAATCTGTAAGGCTAATGTCTCATGCAGAGTCTTACACAAAGCAGTAAAAATGACTGATGGATTGCAGCTTACTAGCAACACGGCGGCCTTGGTGTTTGTACGCAACACTGGAGGCCCAAACTCAGAAGAAAGCGTGCTCTCTAGTGACATTCAAGTTAGGAATTTTTCTTGTTGATTTGACAGCCAAGGAACTCTTGATGGACACTGGCTTACAGCCATACTTCTCTGGAAGCTCTGTGCGAGTTCTTAGAGATTAAATTTAACAAGAAAAGAGTTGTGAATAGGGACTTGCAACATACAGGACTGCATTGATGACTATCCCTGTGCAACACATGGTGGAGCAGGTTCCCCATGTAGGTGTTTAGTAGGAGAAACGGTTGATTCAATTCATATAATGCCTTTCATTCCACACTATAAAACACATACAGAGTACATGTTTAAAAAATCTCAATCCTTTTGGTTAGACTAGTTGTAATCCAATATTTTAAGGTTTGTGTTGCGCCCTTACACAAATTAGTTATCTCACATTAAACTCTAACGCTATTATGAATACTTAAGAGCATCTTGTTTATTAGTAATTGTACCACGTGTGGGTTTTTGTTTTATTTGGAATTTTCTTTTAAGCTATTAAGCTCTAAGAGGCATTTTAGAAGCATATCTATCCCAATGGAGCGGACATGAAGTTCAGCTTCACGGCTCTTAGCTCATTATTTTACAAGTCATGTCTGGAATTCCTCAGCTGTGCTCCATACTGAGAGAATAAATGAACTGATTTGAACTTAATTTCTATGACATTTTATATTCAAACACCACAGCTACCATTTTTGTTTGACATTCACACTGAGCTCTGTGTAATTCCAAATGGATCGGCCAACTTTTGTTTGATGAACTAAAACAATGTTTGTGTCTATAAGAGCCTGCAGTAATTTAATGCACCGGAATAAATGAATGAAATGGTCGATTTAATTTAAATTAATTTTTGTGAGCTTTTTGTAAATGACCATTCAGAACGACACCAAAAAACCAACAAGTGGGCGGTGAATCTTGAATCTAGCCTCCTGTTTAGAGCGCCCGCCTCCCATGCTGGAGACCCGCTCGGAGCGATGACGAGTCGAGGTGGAAGCGGACCCAGGGGGGGTTACATTTGCGTAAAAAAGTATTAATTGCAAAAGTTAGGTTGATCCACTGATGTGGGCTGTTTTAACAAAGTTTTGCTATATTTCTGGTTCTGGTGTAAGACAAAGTCATACAGGTTTAAAATGGTATAATGGAGTGAGTACATGATGACAGAATATCTCATTCTCGAGCAAACTTTCCTTTAAAATGACTCACAACAATAGATTGCCATAATGACCTCATTCCTTTTCATGACATTTGGAGAGAAGAATCATTTGTTAGATTACTTTTTACCTCAAATTGCTTCAGCGCAGTTCTTCTGAACTCAGGATCCCAAAACTCCTAAAATTACAAACCCTGAGAAATGGAGCCATAAAGAAAAGAGGCTTTAAAAAATAATGTCTAGGTTTGTGATTATTACCACTGCTCATGTTCTGAAAGGCTGTTCTAATCCCAACAAAGTCAATTTTTATGATTTCAACTGCAATTTCACCCTGGCATGTTAAAAAATTCTTTGTATAAACATGCTTGACGTGCTTTGAAACTACATCCATGCAGCTACAAACACGCAAGCATGCATGACCGTGTCTTCTCACCAAGAAAAAAGACCAGATGACATGCATGTATCTTCAGGGTGCTTTTCAGGACATGTGATAAACTGTCAAGAACGTCACACCTAACGAATAACTCTTTTATGTGCGGCGAAAAGAAAAAAAGACATGCTTTGATTTGCGAAACTAGTCACAGGCAGCTGTGTTTACGATGCTCGCATCCTTCATAAGGTTATAGAATCAAACACAACAAATAAAAGAACAACTATAAACATGTACAGACTTATTTATTGCCTATTAACCAGCGAATGCTTTGGCTTCGCTGTTATTGTGCATTTAATAGCGAGGATAATGGATGACATACAATAGTAATCCCTGTTTTAAAATGTATCCATGTTGTCCATTATGTAGTACTTTTTGGGATGAAACAGAATCCGAATTGCACTCAGTTCACAGGAAGTGACAGTGTCTCCAAACACTCACAACACAGTGATGTAAACACATATGGATTCGTAATTTAGCAATGGCACAGTCCATATTTTGGCGACCATTTGGCAGCAAACCATGTGTATTAAAGTGTAATTCACTGAAACTTCTAGTCATAATTATCTTAAACAAAGAGCCAAAACTCACTCTTAGGACTGTGGATTTTTGTATGGCACAAAACGTGAACATTTCCTTCACAAATGAAACAGCAGGAGACAGTGCTATTAGCTAACAAGCTAATGCTGCCAAAAGGGTCAATTTCAATAAATGCACATGAACATGCAAGCCCTGAAAGTCTGACTAGATTTTAACCTCTAAAGGTTCGCCAAACCTCTGCGTATAGTACAGTTTAAATTGAATGCGAGAACAGATGTTCAGAGCCTCTCCAGTGTTCATGCATAAAAGTATTTGTTATTTGTCTTGCCTGCAACCTAAATGGCTTAAAGGTACATATATGAGAGTTGAAATCATAAAGTTTAATTTTAATTAACAACATAAAGTGAGTGAAACATTTCGGAATTGTTTCAACTTTTGCTTTAATGACAGCAGAACTCAAGTTTCAGGGCCTTATTACATTATTCAGGTCATTCTTGTGATTGAATGCTTTGTTTTGGAGCATCATGGTCATCCTGCAAGGGTCAGCTAGCTTCTTCCTGTTAAGATAAAATGTGTTCCCCTGTGTTACGACAGAAATAACATCTCTAGAAGTACTTCACAGCCACCAAATTATGAAGATAGAAGCAACACAGATGGGGTGATGTTAACATTTGTTCTGTTATGCTTGGACCATGTTTTGCTGTCAACTTCCAAAACAATCTGAAAGCGATTCAGATGTGGTGTGGAAAGCACTGTTGCTTTGCTCTAAGTGCCTCCTTATTTGGCATAAATGCACCTAATTGAATTGCTTGATTTTGACTTGCAGCCACTTTTTACGACACTGTAAGTGGAGTTAATAGGAACTCTGTGGTGGCACCGCTGAGTCCCGTTTATCCAAACTTGCAGAAAGAGATTCTCAGCTCCACCTCAGTCCACAGTGAGTCACCATCTGACAGCTGTCCCAAACTGACTCAGGCCAGTTCTTCAAATAAGTGTTTACCTTGCCCACATTGTTGTGTAACACCCTCGAGATACTGCAGGACTTATTTACTTGAGAAGAAATAGAGAGCTAGTGATGCTTGAAAATTCTGCATACCCGAAGAAGAACCAATGCACAAGGCTTTCTTGATTCATCCAGTAGATACAAGATTCAAAGAGTGTGTTCTTTAAAACGAAGCGTGACTCAATATATAGATCTTGTCCCCCTAGGGACTATTTCAAAAGTATATAAAAAACAAGGGCTTCCTGGACTGTTTCAGTGTGATTAAAGTTCATTGGCTAATTAGACAGATGGGACATTATGTGTTTAGGAGTTCAGAGGTTTGGAATGTGATCTATGCAGCTCTTTTAACTGAAGCCATTGTGGTTACAGTATCTCTTGGATCGGATTGATTAATCTGGATGAGACTCAAGTTGGATCCTCGTTTCTGGCATAGTTGCTTTCTCATGAAAGATCAGCATCTAAATTTAAATGATGGCGTTATATATGGTTTATGTATACGGGTTTATATGAGTTTAGCTGTGGTTTAGGGACAAAACTGTCCCAGAGGTAAGTTAAATCTGACAAACCTCTCTTTGGGGAAATCAGAAATTGGACAATGTATTCATAAATAAAACAAAGGTTTTTGTTTCAACACACTTTCATGGGAATGTTTTCTTTGTACAATATGCTGAAATTGAGAGTATGGATTATACACTCTAAAAAATGCTGGGTTATGCATCATACTCAGATGACAAATAAAAAAAATTAACAACATATTCTCATGAAACCTTGTAATACTTTGTGCAAAATAGTCATATCAACCCAATCACTGATTCTGGCCATAAAGAGTGTACAAAAACATATATGACCAAAAATCTCATGAGGATATGCAACACAGTCTCATGAGCAAAGGTGCCATATTTGTGCCAATTCGTACTAATTCGTACGACCTCACTCATACGATTTTGTACGATTTGTTTAAAACCACGTGATGGGTAGGTTTAGAAGAGGGGTTATGTTTAGGTCATTCGTACAAATTCATACGAATTGGTATCTCGTAAAATACGTACAATTTAAATAAATCCTATGAATTCGTACGAGTGAGGTCGTACAAATTCGTACTAATTAGCCACCTCGTAAAATATGTACGAATTGCCGTGAGATCAGGTTGAGATATGTTGTTTTTATTATCATTTCTAAAAACTGATATGGTGTATGTATCCATTTAAATAAAGAATTAGACTAAAATATGCTCTTAAAATCTGTAAAAAATAGTACAATATACTATAGAATTTGAAGATTTTTTCCCCATATTCCTTTTTACAGGCATTTTTGCAATATTTAGAATTTTACACTTCATTGCATTGTGTTTTAGAATTAAAAGAAAAAAGTAAAAAATAATGGATAATGTGTGTTTATTTTATAGTGTTTATAGTGGATTATTTTGTTATTTCATGGATATATTTTGTACAGTGTACTAAATACTTAAATTTAGACTAAAATATTTGTCTAACATGAGAGATCAATTATATATATTTAAAATAATATATTCTTTTTAAATATTTGTATATTAAATATTTGTATATTAATTAATAAATGAATATACTGTTTTTTATACTATTATAAATATATATATATATATATATATATATAAATATAAATTATTATTAAAAAAATAATAAATATTTACATGCACCAATTGTGACTGATTTATTTTTTCTAATGGTTTACATAACAGTATTTTTATCAAAACATGAACTTGCTAATGGAAATGCATCTTCAGAAGGAAACAGAACATAATTCCCTTTGTTTTAAAAGTGTGCTGTTATGACGACACCTTTATTCCGCTGGAAAAGCTGTACTTTCAAAACACCACATTACTGGCAAAAACAATGAAAGTGTCCACATCAGGGTTTCTCATACATATTTGGCTTTTGGCATTCACCATTTTTTAATTTCCACAGTCATCATGGATCAGCACCATGCAATTTGTCATGCAGTGACAACTCTTATTGAAGTGGCTTTAGAGAGTCATTAGTCTGATGTTCTTGAGTTGATGTACAACATGAATGGGAATACTAACAGACCTGCTTATTCTTCACCATCTGCTGTGCACCTCATGAAAACCACCCCAGTTGGCTCGTCTTGTCAATGTTTCATCATGGTTTAGTGCTTCACTGACCTTCTGGTGTTGTGTCCATCTTCACTTCACACTCCTGAGGACAGCCAGTTATAAGACATGGCCAAGTGTAACATCCCCTGTAACTGTAATATGTCTAGTCAGAGTGCAAAATAAAACAATGTCTTTCTCTAGACATTGACGTATCCTGTAGATGACAACTCAGATCAACACTGTTGATGTTCCAGGCAGCCTAAATCTTGAGTGATGATTAACGTGAGTCTCATGTAGAACAAATATGAGAAGAGGTTATTAAGGTTAAAACAGCAACATGTCTTCATGAATCATATTGGAGATAACATCGACACTTGAATCTGAGGGGTCAGAAAACAAACACAATTTCATTCCGAACACCTTAAATGCATTATATGAACAATAACATCCTTTTGGCCAGTGGAGTATTACATATAAAGTTCTTTTATATCACATTTATTTGTCAGCAGGGCTTTGTTTGTTATTTGTTTGTTGATCAGTTGCCATAACTCTCTTTCATTTGCTGGAGAAGAACATCACAGAACATCTGTAAAGCACCAGAACATTTATTTCAGTTACTGCACAGCGTTTTGGAAGATCTTATGAAAATGTGAATCACACTTGGTTTTTTGTGCATGAAGGAAATGAACGCCTGCGTTATGTCGCTGTATGAAATATAAACTTTTTCTTTCTGATTTATCACACAATATGTGTAAACACAGCTTAGTTTAGCTTAGTTTTATGTATTCATGTATGTAACATTAATGTTTGCCGAGTATTTATATAATGTTTTATATATTTTGTGGAAAATTAATAATAGTTTACAGTAGCAGTAGTATGCCAGAATTCAATCGTAAAAAATACGGTAACAACATTTCAGGTTTTACAGTTTTGGTTAAATTTACAGTTAAATACCGTAATTTCATTAACTGATACAAAGTTAATATACCTAATAAAGAATTGAAATATGAGAAAGTCACATGATGAATTAAAGCCCACTAGCAGCTTTTAAATATGAACTACAGAAGGTTCTCAGTGTCATTCACACAAACACTAAACACCACCATGGTGAGACTTATTAAACTGAAATATGCAATAAAAATTAATTTAACAACATTACTTGTAACGTACAACCCTAATAAACATTACTGATAAGAAAAAAAAAAAACAAGAAGGTGTATAGTTATTTAAATTAATTCATCAAATGCAATGCAGGAAGTTCTAGTAAAGTAAGTTTACGCTTTTTCCCTGTACATTTAAATAGGTTTTTTACCGTTAAAATCACAGCCATTTTTACGGTGTACAATTACAACTGAAACATGGGGGTATGGCCTCAGAGAGATTAGCCAAAAAAATAAAAAACACATAAATCACAAAAATGAAAGATATCCAGGTCATAAATTCTTATGAATGATGGATACATCTTCAAAGCGGGCCTTGTTTCAGCTCAAACTTGTTGAGGCGTCTCATGTTGGACAGTGAGATGAAGCTCAAGGTGATGCCTAAGCTTGTTCGAGTCCCATTACATGCGCTTCCTCAGTTACTCAAACTTTCCATTTCCTAAAGGGTGTGAGAGCTGGTTACAAATGGTCACAGCATTGAGGGGAAACATGATATTTGTTTAGGAAGGGGGCAAAGTCTAAAATGTTTTACAATAGGAAATGTTTTTAAGGAAATTCATAGATAGAAAGTGGGCAGCACAACTGATTTGCAATAGCAAACTGGCATAGCTATGTGCTCGTTTGTTAACTTTGTCAAGTATTGTGCTCTTCGACATTAGTCTTAGTCTCTCTCATAACTCAAAAACTGCTAAGCAAAATAAAAAAAATAGCTCCAGGTGATCTCTTTTGTACATTTCTGAACGGTCTCCAGCACATAATCAAATAATCCATCCAATAATGACACACACAGCTGTTCTTTTCCATGCCTGCATCAGACAAAGAAATACAGCACACCCTTCACTATCAAAAAAAAGCTTTGTCAGGAAACCTAAACTGTGGTCTGTAGTGGGTTTGTCTTTGTAACATTTGTACTCTTATATTCTTTTATGTCAGTCAGTGTCTTTTATTTTGATATGGGTTTTAATATGATTGATATTATAAAGGTCTCTTTTCCTGTCTTTCGTTTCCTGTCTTCCTTGTTCATTGTTTCCAGTAATGTCTTGTCCGTGGGTGTGTCTCAGTCCACACCTTAGTCAGTTTCTAAAGAAAGACATCAAAATATTCATACTTCCCAAAGTAAAAATGTGACAAGATTAATTTCTGAATTCAAAGTTTCATTACTTTTGACAAGATTCTGTTGCACCCCTATAAACATTAAGTTACTCTTCCATGAGGCCACAGGAGGGGATTGGTAAATCGTGGGTAAGTTGGCATTGACAGTACTGACATGGTAGATGTAGTACAGTATGTCCAGAATATACTACACACTTTCATAGTAAATGTGACCCTGGACCACAAAACCAGTCTTAAGTCGTATATTTGTAGCAATAGCCAAAAATTCATTGCATTGGTCAAAATTATAGATTTATTTATTTTTTGCCCAAGATCCTTAGGATAGATCATGTTCCATGAAGGTATTTAGTCCATTTCTTACCAAAAATATATTAAAACGTAAGTGTTAATTAGTAATATGCATTGATAAGATCTTCATTTGGACAACTTTAAAGGTGATTTTCTCAGCATTTAGATTTTTCTGCACCCTCAGATTCCAGGTTTTCATATAGTTGTATCTCGGTCAAATATTGCCCTATCCATCCAAATCATACATCAATGAGAAGCTTATTTATTCAGCTTTCAGATAATGTATAAATCTCAATTTCGGAAAATTAACACTTACGACTGGTTTTGTTGGCCAGGGTCACAAATGTACTTTTGTAACGGTCACAAATGGCCTGAGTATGTGATTTCAGAGTCATGCTTCACATTGGCTGCTAATAAAAATAACTAATACGGTATAATACTTTATATTTTATGAAAACCGGTTTCCAGCATATTTCTTTTCTTTTTTTATTTTAAGTAAACAGCATCTGAGTGATCATTGTCTCAGTGTTTAGGTCTTTAATAAACAAATTCATCATGGTATACTAATTCATACGGACCAAATGAGTTAAAGAAGATATATATTGTCACCAGGAGACTTTGTGCCACTCGATGAGATTACAACCTGGATTTTAACAACCTTCACACAAAAAGGAAGTAAGATACACCGGGCACGATGTCAGCTTTGCACTAATGTTCTCTGTTTTGTGCTCTGTTGTGAGATGTATTATATCGGATCTATAAAGATTCAAACACACAATAGAGCTGTGAGCTCCTTCTTCCATTCTGTAACTCCCCCATTTAAGCCATCTGTGCACAATGAGGATGCTATTGCCAAACCTGTAATGGCTGAGACTTAAAATAATATATTTTTTTGAAAACACATGCATTTTTAAACGCAGCTGTTGGAGGGAGCAAAAGTTTGCAGCTCAATCTACAGAGGAAAGCTTTTACATTAGTAAGACAGCAAGGTAATCGTCCTGCCACAGTTTGTTCCAAAACACTATTTATTACATGGAAAATGGAATCACGTTTAAATACTAGGATGGTTTCAACAAAAGTGATTCAGGGAATCTACTTTACACCACGAATGGTGTAATTAATACTATTAATAAAATAGAATATGAATTTATATATATATATATATATTTAGGTGCGTGTGTGATATTTTAATTCTATATTAATAATTATGTGTATGCGTATGTGTAGACCAGGGGTGCCCAACCCTGCTTCTGGGATCAACTGTCCTGCAAAGTTTAGCTTCAACTCTAATCAAACACACCTGAAGCAACTAATTAAGTTTTTTAGGATCGCTTGAAAATTAAAGGCATGTGTGTTTGATTAGAGTTGGAGCTAAACTTTGCATTAAATTCGATTGCCAGGAGCAGGGTTGGGCACCCCTGGTGTAGGCTATACGTAATATATACATGTATTCTTTTAAAGAATAAAAATACAAAAATAAAAACATTTTCACTAATGTTCCCAGACTTTTGAACCCCTCTCAGATATTACTTGATGATATCATTTTATTGAAATTCAGCTTGAAATTTAGTCTTGTCAAGAAATCTTAGTGTTCAGTATAAGAACTATAGAGGCAAAAGGAAATAATAAAAAAGAAGGAGTCGAGAAAACAGATTCCAGTCTAAACGCATGAAACCATGACTTAATCAGTGATTGTCTGGCCAGGTTCTAGGCAGGAGATGTGGGCTGCGTGGATGGACGAGGCTTGAGTCCAAGGCCGGGCTTTCACAGCATTAAATAACATCTGTCAGTCAAATTACTTCCCCTTCCGAAACCATCAATTTTTAGACGCTCTCAGAGGGTGTAATGCCTATTGTTTCCTGCTCTAGAGTCACTAAAGCCCACGATACTAATATGCATCTGCATGCTCACACCTGCCATGATATAAGATACAGTTTTAACCATTAAACTGTCTGACAGGACATGTTTGACATGCCATAATGATAAAGAAATGTAATATATATATATATAATGTAATTGTTCAACAGCCATGTGAATGCAGTGTTGTTTCATACTGAAGATTCATGTGTGTCATTAATGACCTCATGTCATTTTTTTTCTGCATGTCATGCTCCAGATGGTCCCCTAATACCATTTCGAAACGTGCAATATTTTCATGTCAAATTTTTATTTGGTGAGCGGGATTTCACCAAATACAAGATGTTCCTGAATCACCATTCGTGTTGATCCTGGAACAACATTCCAATCACATTTGAGGGAAATATCTGTTTTTCGCTAATGATCAGGGTTAGGTGCTTCTACACCCTTGTTAATCAACCAACTGGAATACATTTTGGGTAGGGTTAGGTTTAGAGGTAGGGATTGGGATAAATCCATATTTTTGGACAGTAATGTTTATCCAGGATCCTGTCTTGGCAAAATCACCCTTTGCCAAAAACCAGATATCTTGTACAGGTATAAATAATGTCACGATTCATCTCAGCTAGGGTTTCAACACATACAGAAATGAATTTGTCAGCGCACAACTTGCAGCATGGCAAAAAAGCAACACATGTAATAGGCTACTGGCCTATTGTTGCACATTATTGGTTTACAATCTCCCATTTTGAGGCAGCTCCCTCGTTTGCGTTACAATAGGCTAAAGCTGTAAACATTTTAACCAGGAAAACATTTACATATTTATTTGTAGCTGTCTTTTATGACAAATGATTTCCTCACGTCTGATGCAGAGCGGTGTGAGTGAAACCTCAGTTCAAACAGTACTGGGAACAAAGATGATTGCTGCAAGACTCATTTAAATTCATCCTGCTGGCTGGCTGTTTTCTCAAACACAAGGCTGAAGGCTCTCCAGAGCACACATGTAGACTGTTGCTCTGAACATTTCTTGGTAAGCTCATTACAATTCCTCTGTGTTGTGTTCTGTTCAGCCATTGTTTGTTTGCATTACCTGAAACTAATTAGTGGATTTTCTTCGTTGTAAAAGTCTGCGTTTGTCGAAATGAGCTTTTACTGGAAGTGTATCACAGCAAACATGATCGGCATTGACTGTTTGTGTTGAAGTGATCCGTAAAAGATTGCACAAACTGAAACAGTAACCTTCCAGAGAAAAGTGTGATAATCATCAGCTCTTATAGCATTATCATGTATTTTCATTGATGTAATATCAAGCCTACATTCTAGAGCCTTGATTAAATAAATTATGGTAAATCTGTTAAGTACCTGCGGTTTAAGTTCAATAGCAATGATTTACGCAAATTTATTAAAGCACTTCCGTAATAGATTGTGGTTTCAGGGTTTAGCAGCCTCTGACCCACAGACAGTTATTCATGGTCAGTAAAACAGCTGCTCTTATGTGCAAAATGTTGGAATTCTGGTCGTGTTCATGGTCTGTTTACATCATGACTCATTGGTATGGATTTAAAACCCCTTTGCATTTTTATAAAACCACATCACACAACCACAAGGTAATCTGCAAACATCTCCAACAATAGTACAGTATGGTTTGTTGGTAGAGATCATTAACCCATATAACATTCTATCATTGAAAACTTTGCTACATGTATTATTTTATTCTTTTAAACGCTTTTTTTACAGCTATGGCATGCAATTTCTTTAAAAAGTGAATAGACTGCAGCTGGATGCAATCAAAGGCCCAACTGCTCCGAAGGTTCACTTTAATCGTGCGTGAAAGGGGTAATATCTTCACACTGTTATGCCTATAAGAGTCTCTCTGAATAAAGCAAGCATGTTAGCACATGTGGCATTTGAAATGACCCTCTGTTGTGACCTCAGTGAGCTCAGGTTGCTCCAAAGCATCAAAGAGAATGCTAGCAATGACACAACTCTCGTCCTCTTCATCTCTTCTGTCAACATGAGTTTGAAAAAGCACTCTAACATAAACCGAGATTGCCTCAAAAAAGGAAACATTAGCCCAGGGCTGAGTTTTTCCAAGTATGCCTCAAGTGCAAGTATAACTTCTTTTATGTAATATTATATCATAGAGCTTACAATTGAACAGTTTATTTATTATTTTAGAATCTGAAAATCATTACTTATTCAGAACTGGTTCCCTCCTATACTTTTCAGTGATCGCACTGATTTTGCAACGTTTGTTAAGTCCAATGACTTATTCGTTTTAGTGAATCGTAAACATACAGTGTGAGCAATTCCCAAACCACTGACTCTTATGAGCCAGTTCTCATTATTAATCTCAAACCACACATCCTGAAAAGTGACACTAAACATTTTGATTGCCCCCTGGTGGCGGGCTGCACTACAGCCCAAAAACCGCCCTCTTCAGGTAAATGGATGGAAGCAAGCCAAAATAAATAAATGAATGAAATAAATCTAATTACACTTAAAATACATTTTCCCCAAAGCTTCTTTCTTTAATTTTATGTAGGTCTTATTACACTGATGTATGTTCAAGTGCTCACTTTTCTAATAGGTTTGGTTTTAGTTTTCAGGTTTTCTCTAGTGGGTGCCATAAAAATGGAGATATAATGGAATGTAGTGATGGACAGAAAGTGGATAGAGTACCTTTGGGATCTTTAGAAGGAGATTAATGCTCTACTTTAACTTTTAGTTTTCTATAACTGTTTCATTTCAGATCAACAAAATGAGTTGTTCCACAGTAAATTGTACTAACTGATCTAAGGGATCTGACGGATCATTAAAGTTTTTTTTGTTAAATTTGTGCTCAAACTAGTTAGTAAATAAATGTGATTGCCATATACATCATAAACATACTGTGTGACCAATTTAATCAAATTCTCAAATGAAAATATTTTATTAACCAGTTTTTTAAGTGAAGTACAAACATACAGCATTACCAGTTTAGTTGAGATTCCTGAACAACCGATACTTATAAACCAGTTCTCGTTGGTGATTCATAAACCTGCAGGGTGTCAGCGTAGTCCAATTCTAGAGAATTCTAGCATACAATGAGACTGTTGTTACTGACTAGTTGCTCCAACCTGATCTCACGGCAATTCGTACATATTTTACAAGGTGGCTAATTCGTACGAATTTATAGGATTTATTCTAAATCGTACGTATTTTACGAGATGCCAATTCGTATGAATTTGTACGAATTACCTAAACATAACCCCGCCC
>JAUCMT010000002.1:8741310-8761034 GCA_032357475.1 Enteromius thamalakanensis | reverse complement strand
TTATTCTAAATCGTACGTATTTTACGAGATGCCAATTCGTATGAATTTGTACGAATTACCTAAACATAACCCCGCCCCCAAACCTACCCATCACGTGGTTTTAGACAAATTGTACGGAATCGTACAAATGAGGTCGTACGAATTAGTACGAATTGGCACACATTTTGCACCTCGTACGAATATGTACGAATTGCTCGTGAGACTGTGTTGGTTGTTCATGTACCAACTTCATACACATTACGCATTTGTGAGTAGTAATAATGTATTAAATATGTTTTACATTATTTATTTTTGTATTAACGCTGTTGTTTAATATACATTTAAAGCCAGTTATGGTTTGAAAGGAAACACACCCTTTGCTTTGTTTTAAGGAAAAGAAAATGTACTAAAATTATCAAAGCTTTTGATTAAATTGTTTAACTATTCCCCAGTTATTTAATTTTGTTATGCAAATCTGAGTATAAAAATCTACATAGCATCATTCACTTTTAATTTTTCGCTTACAGCATGTTTTATAACACACATATCTAATTACTGCAACTGTAGAAAACACAAACACAACAACAACAGTGAAGAGAACCAACAAGACATCCACAGAATGGTACGAGTACCATGGCATCTTGTAGGACTCTGAGCGTAGGTGAGGCGCTCCTTTATGTCTCATCACATGCTCGATCCAGAAAACGGCTGACTCCAAAGGCCTCATCGGCTGGTCCCTGTGAAGACTGGAGAGTCTCTGCATGTTTGTCTTGTAGGAGGCATCACTGAGCAATTCCCGTAGGGCTTGTCCAAAAGTACGACTGCTGAACTCTGACAACTTAAGTATCTTCCCCGCTCCTTTGTGCTGAATGCGTTTTAAGTTGTCAAACTGGTCGAAGAACAAAGGAACGCCCAAGATCGGGATCCCATGGTACATGGCTTCCTGCACTCCATTGGTTCCTCCGTGGGCTACAAACACTTTGATCTTAGGATGTCCCAGGAGGTCGTTCTGTGGTATCCAGTCCAAGATAAGAGTGTTGTTGCCCACGTTGGATGGACGATCTCCAAGATGTCTCCAGATGACTTTCTGAGGTAAACTAGCAAAAGCGGCTGCAATATCATTTGCCATGTCGACAGGGATGCTTTTAACAATTGTTCCCAACGACATCATTATAAAGCCGTGGTCTCCTGAGCTCTGCACAAACTCTTCCAGATCTGCAGGAAGAGGCTTGGAGGGTTTGCATTGAAATCCACCCATGTAAACAACATTTGGCATGGTTGGCCTTGGGAACTCGAAGACAAAATCAGTCCTCATGAGCCAAATATCAGCGGCTTGAATGAGGCTTAAAATGTCCGTTTTGTAATCAAAATACTTTTCTATTAGCGCATCATAATGTGGACCAACCACAAATCTTTCCTGGAAGAAGGTAAAGCCCATAAACAAAACATTTTTAACCCTTTGAGTGAAACTCATTTCATCTGTATGGCCAGAGCCTGGTACTGGTACATAAGACTTTGGAGATGGTGCTATAGCAAAATGTCCTTCGCCAGCCGTGATCCACCGTACATTGAGAACAAGAGGGAGTTTTAGATAATGCGCTAAAATCACACCACCGGCTAGTGCAGGATCGGTGAGCACCAGGTCATACTGCTCATCCTGAAGTCTTTTCACAAGCATCGTATCTTCTAAAATGGTTGATACTATTTCACACACCATATAGTGTGCTTTTGACAACATGGAGAACAAATCGGCCTGGAGCTTCAAGAATGACAGTCCAGAAGCGTCACCTCTTTCTATCTCTATCACTTTCAATAAATACTCTTCAAAAAAGTTATCGGATTCGCTTATTTTATCTTCGATTGTGATGGAAGAATAGAGAGGGGACTTTTCCGTGATGTACCAGTTGGATTTGGGTCGGATCACAGTGATGCTGTGGCCCCTGGAGTGCAGCTCTTCTATCAGGACTTTCATATTTACCCAGTGGCTTCCATCAACAGGATACAGTAAAATTTTCCCTGCGCTGCAGCTCAGAGTGAAGGCAGAATATGCCAAAAATAATCCAAGAAAGAAATGTGACTGGTTGGAGAGTGACTTCATTGTATCTGAGCAAAAAATAAATAAAATTAATATATTTTAGCCTCATTTGCACTCACAAAAATATTTTTTACACTGAAATCATCCATACATTAATCTTCTATATGCTTTATCCTACACCAGAATTATTAATGCAGATAACCATTACGGACTGACTCTTACCTTAATTGTTCATGCATGAGTGAAAGACCAACAATTGTTCATTCCAGAGATCTTTACGTCTTAACCACTAAGTTCAAATTCTGCTTTACAAAGTCCACTTAAATTATTAACATTCAAATCAATAATTAACAGGCAGGCACTGCATATGGTTTAAGGTGCGCGTATTTGTTATGTGACCCTTTTGAACTCTTGCAGGTCATTTGGATCCAGCTTAGACCCAGTTTAGACAAACATAAATATACACTACCATTTAAAACTTTGGGGTCAGTAAGGTTTTTTTGTTTGTTTGTTAAAAAATCAATACTATTATTCATTAAAAATATTACAATTTAGTGTATTTTTGCTCAAATAAATGCAGCCTTTGTGAACGTAAGAGACATTTAAAAATATTTTAAGTATTGTCAATCTATGGTAATGTATGTACATTTTTAAATATATGTTTTCACAGCTGTGTTATTGTGTGTGTCTATTTATGTATATTTATATATATATATATATATATATATATATAGGCTATGCAATTTTGCTGTTCTTTTTCTTTTGTCTTTTTTTAAGGATGTTTGGATATTTTGCTGGATATGGATCTTTATTTAATTCATATTTTGTGTAATATGTGTTTCACAGCTTTTTTCCCTCTTTGTAGGCTCCATGTGTCAGACAGCTCAGTTTGCTGCTGGTTGTTTTCTTGACTGTGATCTGTCTTCAGGTGTCACCCAGCACTTAAGCTCTGAGGTTTTATGTGCTCTGCTGTCAGTGTGTATCAGATATTACCCACCTAATGTCAGTGAATGCAGGCATCCTGACACACATATGCGCTTACCTGAACACTACATGCTTACTTTAAGAGAAATCTACAAGTGGAGACAGGACTGATTCTCTGATGGATGGAAATATCTGGCCCGCAGGAAAAATCATGAATCAAAGTTGAAGAATGAAAGTACTGAAAGGGGGGTGTCACAATGAATAATAGTAATAATACTACTAATAATAATAATAATAACTATAGCTTTTTAGAGACGTTTAAGCGTTGCACTTGCTCGGGCACGTGCTGGAAGTTGAAGTCAGACTCATTTTTTGTGAGGATCATTATTTCTATAATCTGTCTCTGTCATAAAAACTAACCAAAAAACATTATTGCGAAAGCACTTTTCTATGTAAAGTTACTTTTATTTATATAGCGCTTTTAACAATACAGATTATTGCAAAGCACTGAACATTATCAAATACAACAACAGAGGGTTATAATAATAATTAATATAATATAATATAATATAATAATTCGTCAATTGCTCCGCTTATACATCTCCAAAAATTGTTCAGATGTTTTATCCTTTGTCAGGTTTTGTCCTCGTGTTCGGGACTCATTATGCATCTCCTTGCATACTTTTTACTTCGTTTTAGAGCTAGAGACGAGGCTTGAGTCATTGATAATGCAGTTATTAATGCAGTCTGAAGTTAAAAGGGAGAGATAAAGAGAGAAAGCGTGTGTAAATTACCTTCGTCTGTGTGTCAACAGGAGCACCGCCTTTAATATCGAAAGCGTACGTTTGAACACGTTAAAAACCGCAAAAGTTACACCTCTCTACTGAAAAAGTAATGTAGCCGTTCAGTTAACCTACTAATCTATTTTAATGCTAAAGTCGCTGGGCAGCGCCGACAGCATGTTGTTATTGTGTATGCATCCGTGTGTAATGTACAGTAGGTATGTGCGTTTACAGTAGGAAAAAAGCGAGAGATGTTTTCTGAGATAATAAAACTTTAGTTGGAAAAACGTGGAGATAGTCATTTGCCCTATTTATTGGCTTGGTGGTCAGTGTTTTGATCTTTGAAATTTCTAGACTCATTTGGCGGAGTGATATAATGGAACTGTAATGCGGCCAAGAACTGCCTGGAACTACTTTAGCTGTGAGTTTCCTGAAACTTTCATGAAGAATATCAGATGTTATTGTCACATTATTTCCCTTGTGTTTAACAAACTGTATATTTTTCTTTCTGAACAATAATATTTTTCTAAACTTGGCATGTCATAAACTGACTGCATGTAACTAATTTTGAAATGTGAGTACCAAATGATACAATAGGCTTCTGAAGAAGGTGTAGCCGATTTGCCCATCTCTTAGTCATCGTATTGTATTGCAGTGTTTTTAGTCATTAAACGAATTTAAATATCATCTTAAATATCACAATTTAAATATCATCTTACGGCATATTATTGGAATATATAAAGTAACAACCGATATGTATTTTAAAGTAGGCTTATCTGCTAATAAACAACTCATTAAATTTAAAATGTAATCAAACTATTTGACCATATAAATATCAGCATCAATACCAAATAGCATATTTTTGTACAGTTTGGACCTCTAAATAAGACATTTTCCCCCTGTGTGAGCTCTGTATTTTTATGTGTCATATATGGTCCATTAAAAATGTTTCAAAATAATATACAGTAGATTGCTCTAACTGTAGGATCCATAGGGTTAATATCAGTATGGACATATTCAATTCAGTGTAGATTATTTTATGAAGGTTATGGAATTTAAATGAAGGCTAAGTAAACACAGAGCCCACATATCTCAAGTAAATAAAGAAATCCTCACAAATACATCTAGGAGTAGGTCACCAAGATTACAACAAGGTCACTGTTGCAAGGCTGTTTCAAGCCTCTTCTCATCCCAACCTGGAAATTGTGCTTGCATCCGTTATCCGAGCTGTCAACACAATTAGACATTTGAGGGGATATTACATAAACCGAATCAAAGTAGTGCAACAAGATAGCGAGCTTACTCAGATATACCATGGCAACATGGAGGTTCATATTAAGCAATGTTTTGTCCCTGAAGGGTTGTATCCACTCTCACTGAGAGCATTTTGGTTTCAAAACCCCCTTTTTCTTCCCCCAATCAGATTTACTGTCATCTTTAAAACTTTTGGAGCAAAACACAATGCCAGCAGTGTCATGCCAAGCATCATGGTTTAAATTACACGGTCTTACACAACATCTCTGTGTGCGCCGGTCACTTAGGCATGCAAAATAAACCATAGTAAAGCTGGACACTTTTTCTGGATCTCACTATTTCCCTCTTCCTACATTAAGACAATGACAGTGAGCAGTCCACGCAGCCAGAGGCAGGGTAACGTAATCTGTTTTAGCTCATGATTTCACTCTTGGATTAAAGCCATTTGTTTTAGAGTACCATAGCATGTCCATCAGACATTAACACTATGTTTATGCACATTGATACAGGTGGTTATATGTAAATGAATTGAGGAGCTTTAGAATCCAATCATATTATAACTAAACTTATTGGAAAAAGTGTGAATGTTTGTGAAATTTTAACAGATAATATAAATGAACAGTTTACTATTATATTCTAAAATGTTTTGCAGGCTTTTCCCGGAATCATTTTCTGAATGATGAGATGAGAATATTTAAAAGTTGTCTTTAACTAAAGGACGCCCTCTGTTGGAGTTTTATAAACCTATAGATCTAACACTATACTTTTCAAAAGTTTGGGGGTCAGTAAGATTTGTTTTTGAAAGTATTAATACTTTTATTCAGCAGACATGCAAATAAATTTATTACAAGTAAGGTAAAAAAAAAACTTTTAATGAGGATTACTGGTTAAATTAAATGCACTTTTTCAAATCTTCAATTCATGAAGGAATCCTTGAAAAAAGTATAACAGCCTTCAAACACAAATATAAGCAGCACAACTGAAACTGCTTTTGAATGTTAGTGTACAATTCCTTTGTTTATTTTCCGAATTAAATTTTAATAATCAAAGGTCTTCAGTGGAACATTTTTTAATACAAGAGCCAAAGGTCAGGGAAGGGCTCTGGGCACGTGTAATGCTTCGTCATCAACGTATTCAAGGCGTCTTAATCTTTATGTCCTTTTCCATTTGAAAGGATCTTCATCTCAGATACACTTTGAAAATCAGCTGTTTTCAATTACAGACCTACAGCAAGTTTTAAGTGAGTGCAGTTGCTCATGAATAAGGGACTGAATCATCAGTTTTATCCGAACTGTCAAGGGTGGTGGGTGAACATCAGGCAGCCTTCAGCATTTGGAATAATAATGAGCAGAATTTAAGCCCAAAGGATTTGATTAACCATATGTAGTGCAGTCAAACCACATTTTCATGTTTTATAATCCAGGAACACAGAATGTATAATCACTATAATGTTTGGAGGACGCAGAACATATGGCTTTTTAATGTGTTTTTTTTTTTTTAGTAAAATGGGATTGTTTAGGCTAATTTTATTCTTTAATTCACCTTCTGCATAGTAAAAGATGTTTTCATACGAATAGTGTCTATTTTAATCTACATAACTGGTCCCTTTTTTGTGCAAACAAGATGAAAATAATATTTATAAAAGATCTTCATGTATTGCTTGAACTAGCATCATCTTCTTCATTTACCATCACAATATGTTACCATTTTGCATTTACAATCATAATATGTTTTGATGTCAGCTTTTGGTTTTAATTGCATTTATCGTTGTTGTTAACGAAATGGTAACTATTTCCTGAAAACAAATAAGAATGCCTTTGTTTTATTATAAAATCAACCTTTATAAGAGCGTCTATGATTTCCACTCCTGCCTGCGTTCTTCTAGCGCCATCTAGTGGCCGTTCTTCGGAACAGCAGTCTCTCAATCCCATCCTGCACCGCGAGCACCGCGCCGACTCCGAGTCCGAGCTGTCTGTCTGCTGCCAGGGGCGGACATGTTGGGGCGGCCTGCTGGAGGACAGCACCACACATATTTCTGATTTTACCGGAGAAACTGACTGCGAAGCAGAGACGGGACACCATGGATGCCGTCAACGCTTTTAATCATGAGGTGTGTGTGTTCAATAAGATGAAACGGCTGTAAAATGGCGGTTTGTTGAGCACAAGCGTTCAATGTGTTGCAACGGCCCAAGCCCGATGAAGGCCTCGGTGTTTAAAATGCGCAGTTGCATGTTGCCAGGTTGGATATAGCTGTTCATACGAAACCCTCCTTTCGTAAATGTTAATGTAAATGCGCAGATATGTGTATTATGGTACTTTAAACGCCATAATAACAGGCCTAGTCGTGATAATAGACAGCGTGGTCTGCAATTGGTCAGTTTGCCTATTTTTCTCCGCCTGATCTATGATGTATGAATACACTTCTGTGCTAAAGTTATAAGATGACGTACAAACTAGTACTCGTGTTGTTTACAAGCTGCTCTGTCTCTGTGTGTGTGTGTGTGTGTGTGGGATCTTCTCCAGCCTAGGTTCATTCAGGGTACATCTATAACCTGTCACAGTTCATTCTTCCAGCAACTTTATATCGCTGGCTAAAAGCCGAGATAAACAATTGTGTGCGCCAAACACTAACGTTGATTGCCTATAATTGTGACCGAAATATTGTAAAGGAAACATATTTCACAAATGTATTTAAAAAAAAAATGTTTTTGAATTTTTTTTCGCCCAAAACAGTGGAAATGTTGCGTTTTATTTATTTTCTCTGGCCTTTTAAAATGATGTTTTTGTTACTGTGCCTTTAAGAAACATGCGAATGGCTTGTGTTCCTCTAACCTCCGCCTACTTTAGTTCAGTGTTTATCAGTAGACTTGCTGGGTGCGAGTTTATGTAAATATGGACGGTTATTTATTTGCAAAATGTAAAAAGTTAAAAACTGTTAAAATACACATATATATATAAAAAGTCATATAACAAAGGGAAAATACTTCCTTTTCAACTAGAAGTTCAGTATAAGCAAGTCTGAATGTGCCGTTCGAGGATATATATCAACAATTGATGACCTATGTCAGTATTTAATTTTCAAAAATATAAAATTTTGAGGTGGCTTCCACTCTAGCAAGGATTTTCAGCATTTTTAAGTTTCTATATTTCACTTCAGCTTCCCTTGTGTTACATGTGTTAACATAACTTTATGGCTCCATTGCAGTTGTTCTCCTTGATGGACACCAAACCTCCCATCTCGAGGGCCAAGATGATTTCCATCACCAAATCTGCCATAAAAGCCATTAAAGTAAGTTTATATTGATGTTGAAGCGGCTAAGTAATCACACCAATCATAACTGATACCTGATGCTGTGGGGTTAAAATATGATGCACTGTGTGTGTTTTAGCACAGAGACACATTTGAAAACCTTCCATGTAACAATTTTGTCTTTTTGTGTCTTCCAGTTATACAAGCATGTTGTCCAAATTGTAGAAAAGTTCATAAAGAAGGTAGGTGCCCATCTGATCTGAATTAGAAATGGATGATTGATGGTTGTTTATTTACAGAATGCTTTTTTTGTGCACAGTGCAAACCCGAGTACAAAGTACCAGGGCTATACGTTGTGGATTCCATCGTGAGACAGTCGCGGCATCAGTTTGGAGCAGATAAAGATGTGTTTGGACCTAGGTTCACCAAAAACATCACAGGAACATTTGAGAATCTTTGCTTGTGTCCCAATGAAGATAGGGTGAGAATATCCAGTCATATACCTATGTGTTTTTATATTCAGTACCCTTGTTGCATGATTTAAATGATTCTCACTTTATAATGTTTCTCTATCTTCTTCAGAGTAAGATAGTGAGAGTGCTGAACCTGTGGCAGAAGAATGGAGTGTTTAAGATTGACGTAATCCAGCCTCTATTGGACATGGCTGCTGGATCCAGCAGCTCCTCAGGCTTGGACAACGGACCTGATGGGGGTAAGACACTGATGTGTAACTTTGTGAATGTCTCATTTTAATGCACTTGTCTGTTACGAGATTTGTTTTGTGATCCAAACTTGTCTTTCTGGTCACAAATATGAGCAGCAAGAATGTTTGGGGTAAGTAAGATTCGTTTGAGAGAAGTTGATATGATTATTCAACTATGAAACGATAAATTGAAAGATTTATATTTCAAGTAAAAGATGTTATTTTAAAACCAATTTTTTAGTTTTGAACAAATAAGTATAAACAAAATAAGTCAAGATTTAACAAAACAAGCGGCAATCAATTAAGCATATATGAATGATTTCTGCAATAATGTCAAAAATTCAAATTCACGGGAATTCTAAATAAGATTTAAACTGGATTTAAATCAAAAACAGTTATTTTAAAATTAGTGCTGTCAAATGATTAATTGCATTCCAGATACGTTTTTGTTTACGCAACATGTGAGTGTGTACTTTGTATTTATTATGCATATATGTATGACAGCACTATTTAAAATGTAATAATATTTCACAATCGTACTGTTTTGCTGTATGTCTAATTTAATAAATGCAGTCTTCTTTCACATAAAAAAGAAAGCTTACAGACTCCAAACATTTGAATTGTAGTGTAGATTGTTTAATAGTAGGGGTGGCACGGTTCACAAAACCTGCGGTTCTTGTTATTTTTTCTTTTAATATTTAACACTCGAGAAATGTACTTCAGCATATGATATATAGCTTAATTATCCACAATTTAGGATACAGTATTAAAAAAGTTATATCATGTGATCATTCATTAACTGAATTGGATGCGTGTTGCACAATACTTGCATACAGTCACAGTTCTATCTATTGTTTTATTTCTGCTGTCATCATAGGTAATAGAGCGCGGATCGGGCCGCATTTTTAATGTCCAAGCCCAGCCCGCATCCAACAGAACTGTAACCAAATTTTTTTTTCACTCTAATGACGCATGCACTTTTTTTGTGTGGAAAGCCCGCTTTTATTAAGCAACTTTAGGAATGCGTTCGTAAATGTAAATGGATGAGAGCATCAGCGCACACGGGGCAAAAAGCGCCATTATAACACAGACGCACATTCGTGCTGATGTGACTGAACCCGAGCATCCTTTCGAAATATCTGTCCGAACTGTATCCATCCTCTAATAATTCTTTCGGGTGAAATGTCATGAACCGTCGAACTGTGTGATTGCTTGCATGCACCGAACCGAGACAAGCGTACCGAACTGTTTGTTTCTTTTTCTTTTTTCATGAAACGTGCCACCCCTATGTAATAGATCTGGGATTTTTTTCAAATTTCGATTATAATTAATTTTCTAGGTGCTATTGTAAGTTCTAGACTTTTACTTTTTTTAATGAAAGCTACATTTAATGAATGATTACTTTTTTAGTAAAAAATTAAAACATAAATTTGCTAAAACTGCAAACAAATGGATATTTAATTATTGTAATGTTGTATTCTTTGAATACAATATTAATATTTGAAAGGCAGTAGATATATATAATAGCACCCCGGTATGTTTAATGATTCAAAACTTATTCTAAATGCATGATACAGCCTTTTCTTTCAGAAAGTGACAGATACAGAAATGCTAAGTAAATGTAGGAAGAACTCAAGAATAACATGTGTTGAAGTCTGGAAATGAAATGAAACATGGATGTTTCAGTAACTACTTTAAAAATATTTTTGTTACATCCACGCCAGGCTCCACCTTCACTCCTTCACAAAGATCCCAGTCACCCGAGTACTAATTGTCTACACCTGTCTGCACACCTGACACCAATACCAGCACCAATCACGCACCATATAAAACCACACACCACAGTCATCACATTGTCCAAGCTCGTTCCTGCGGAGTCGACTAACTCTATAGTGACTTACCTGTATTCTCTACCTGCATTACTTACCTGTCATTCTCCTTGTGATTCTCCAGGTCCTCGTCTTCTCAAGTCTTCTGGATCTCCATCGACGATATCATCTATTTGTGGTGTGTGGTGCCGCTTCCTGTGGAAAGGAAAGGAATCTCCATCGGTCATCAAAGTTAACATTCTCCAACTAGTCATATTCTGTTTACTCACCTGTTGATGCTACATCTTCTCTGTTTGAACTCATCTCTGTGTAAAGTAACAACTTGTTGATTTTACTTACTTTCAGAATCTGTCTGCTTCATAACAACAACTTTATATATAATAAAAATATAAAACGATTTGATATCAAGTGAAAAATCAACCTCTCTCAAATTTCAAATAAACCTCTGCTATGTCAAGCAAAAATGTAAATTCATGCACACCTCCAGACAACATAACTATGCAATAAAATGAAACTAGGTCTGATATAAAAATACATCCCGAAAAGTGCAAAGATTGCTGAATACAAATTTACCATTACGAACACTGGATATTAAAATGCAACACAACATTTTTTTATAGAACAATAATAATGTAAAATATTTCAAATCTATCAAAAATACCTCAGCACTAACACTGTTTTATATTTATTTACCTGACCCTTTAAATCTAATTTGTAAATGATTTACAAGGCATAAATAGTCTTCACTTTAGATGAGCTCACTAAAGCAGTTAACTGACAGCTAGTAAATGTTTTATAACTACCTGAATTAATCATGAGTTACAGTAGAAATATGTTTTTATAAAGGCTGTTACTATATGTCTGACTAATATGTATAAATTGTAACATTGTGTGTCTGTCTGGTCCTGTCTTTCCCTCCTTGTTTGTATGCTTTTTGGTTTGGCCCTCATTTGTTAATTCGTATTACCTGTTTTTTTTTTACATCTGCCTTCACTTTAGTTCCTGAGTTTGTCTTTAAATACCTTTGTGTTTCAGTTCATCTTCAAGGCCACGACCACGGGTAAACGTGACATAAATGTGCATTCAAATAGTTTATTAATCATTTACTTACACATTATAAATGATCTCATGAACCACGGAGAACTACTAACTGGTTTGTAAATGTTATACATAATTTAGAAATGATTAATTGATCCTTAATATAGCATGGAAATACTATTTATATCCATTGTATATTATATGTATGCTTATATACCAAGAATAAAGCATTTATAGCTGTGTTTATAAACTGCTTTCTAATGTTTATTTAATGTAGGAACAATGCTTTAGAAATGATTAATTAACTATTTACTAATGCCTAAATAATGACTCATAGTATTTAGTTTTACTCATACTCATTTAGTATTGTAGTTATTATAAAGTGTTACCGTTAACTTTTATATCAACTTCAAGTTGTTCTTACTCCACCAATGTATTAAATATGTGTCCTTGAGAGTACATAGTTTTAGTTGATGTTTTTGAGTGCACTGATTCTATCCCATAATGCACCGGAAAGTACAACTGATGTCCATTCAATAGAATACCCATTCTGCATCATGATCAGTATTGAGGTAACGCATTGTAATGTAAGATGTTACAAGTAACAATTAAATGCAAAAAACTTATGCAAACTTGCAGTAATTAAATATGTTACGAATGCAAATGTATCTAATCCCATTTTATTAACCAATATTTTTGCTGCTGACCTTTGATGAAACCAGCTCAAATGTATTATTAAGAAAAAATGACTTTAGATAAAGTAACAATTTTCAATTTTTGTGCTTGGCAGAACAAATAAATTCATACAAATTTGGGACTACTCGAATATGTGTAAATGATGACAGAATTTTCATCTTTTGTTGAACAATTGTTGAACAATTCCTTTAAGGTCTTTAGGATTGCTTGAAAATTAAAGGCAGTTTTGTTTGATTAGAGTTGGAGCTGAACTTTGCAGGACAGTCAATCGCCAGGAGAAGGATTGGGCACCCATGCCTTATTCCTTTCATTCACTCCTACAGTTACACTATAGTGGTGGACTGATGTAAGGAAATAATGCATGAGGGTATGAGAGGTGATTCTGAACATGCTCTTGAGTGTACATCAGTGGTAAAAGTGCATTATGGGATTGAATGCTCTTGATAGCATCAACTATGGATTCGTAGACTTCTAACTTCTAATCTTTCGTCTTGCGAAATAGTGCCCTATTTAAGGGTATGAGCAAAATCTCAGACAGACAGAGTTTGTATATAGGCCCTTCCAATTAGGCAAAACACCAGAGAACAAACACTTCAAAATTCAGGTAAGTGAGACCTCTGGTGGCAGCGATGAGATGTGACCAAAAATCTCTAGTCCTGCAAGACCTCCATCCATCTTCGGAACACAAATTAAGATTAAGAGCAAAATAGAACATTTAGCTCCTACATGGATGTATTCCCAGAGTTTTTGTTCACTCCCTCCTTCTCTGTGAAATGCTAACTGAAATGCTAATGGGAATGCGGAGAACCACAATTCTTAAGTGTATTAAGAGGTGAAGTTGAAGAGGTTATTAAGAGGTGAAGCTGAGTGGCACCAGGGTAACAAAAAGTAATCTTGAAGCTTCGTAAAAGTACAGTTGAACCCCTTATGTAACATGGATTATTTTACAAATGTCCTTACAACGTTTCTGAAACTTGATTGTATTAATTACAATTCTGTCTATGGGAGGTTCAGAGTGCCCTCAGAATTCCTCAAAGATTTCTTAATTTGTTTTCCAAAGATGAACGAAGGTCTTACGGGTTTGGAAGTGAACCCTCTAAGATTAATAAAAATAATAATAAACGTTTACATTCTATAATAATTAGCCATGCCATTTTTATGTTCCAATTCATAAATGTATTATTTGAATATATATACAGCACATTTATTATATTTATATTATAATATAGTTCAAATTTTTCTTTCCAAGTGGAATATTACATTGCAACTGGTCAAGCACTTCACGTCCATAGTTTGACAGCACTGGCATGTATACATTCCCATAAGCATGTTGTAACAATCCGCTCCAAAGGATCACAAGACAGAGAAATGTAGGTTAGTTGTGCATAAACGAAAAATGCAAAAGAAGTTACCTCGTTCACCGACAAGGTAGGTACTGAGGTGTCAGTATATATAGGGCTGTGTGTAATCACTTTCAGGTGTTTTCAATTAAAATTCAGGTGACTGTGAGCGTGGAATTAAACCTGACTTGGGATCAGTAGTGCTGGAGGCCGTGACACATGTCATAGAGGAGCGAATTAACAAAAATTCTGGGGATACATTATATGTTCTATGTGTTCAATCACACGAATACTAAGCACCAGCACTTGACAATAATCAAGACACTACTCAAGCACCACATAAAACCACACACCACTCTGCACATCCTGTCCAAGCTCGATCATTCGAAGTGGACTCGCAACTCTCAGCATTACCTGTGATACTAACCTGTGTGAACTTACCTGTGAACTCCTTGTTCGCTCCTCAATGTCCTCCGGATTCCCAAGATCTCTATCCTAGTGTTCTCCAGTGAGTTGTGGTGTGTGGTTGTGGTCAGCATCAGCGTCATTGTCATCGTCTGTCTATCTGTGAATGTGAAAGGATATAGTACTGATCAATCATTGGATACAACGTTCTCAAACTATTTCTCAAGATTCCCTACTCACCTCTTAATTTCTCTGTGACTGTTGAACTCATTTAAACATTGTACAATAAACTGTTGTAACTTTACTTACCATCTGTCTCCCGTCCGCTTAATAACACAGTCTGTCATAGTGTCAGGCATTCACCACAACCACCTCTATCATCTGCCTCACCTACAGCACTGCACACACATTCTGCCTCACTGGAGTTCTGATCACGTACAACTGGATCTCATTACTACACCCTATTGTAAGACCTCATAGTAAACAGACAGAGATGCCGAAGGACAACATTCCAAAGATAATCTTAAAATCTTCTCCTAAATGGATCGATGACCAGCTTTGACGCCTGAAGGTCTGTAAAACTCCCCGGGGACCAGAGCTTCCACGAGAGAGGAGTAGGACACCTCGTGATGAGTAACAGATCTTTAATAGATCTCTTGTTGATTCCTGGCCACAACCAGCTCCTAAACAATGAAGCTCAGAACCTAATGCAATTAACACCGGACAGCTAATGTTCGGTGAAGATTGGAAACATCTGCCCAAGCACTGAACTTTAACCTCACACACCATTGTCAATTCATAACGATAAACACAAGATCTGATTTACACTTGAGAAAGAGGCTCCCAGCTCAGCTCACTGACCTCCAGCGATCAGAGTTCAAGCGGTCAGGGCCAACGGTCTCCTCATGCTCACAGACAGAGACTCTCTGAAACTAGGTAAAGTTAATCCTGAAAGGAACAATAACTGTGCAGCACTATTAAAGCAGATATGTAGACCACAAATATTTCATTTATATGTATGTTGGTGTTTGTAACATTGGGTTTATTATGCATCTGTGTGTGTCATATATGGAATGAATGAGTGAACGAATGCAATGAGCAGATAATGTAGGGGTATTTAGTGTGTAATAAACACGCAGAAGATGGGGAATCTCTCTGTAGGTATGGGTATTTGATATTTTTGATCAGACAAAAGGTATAAGCTTATTAAAGTGTATGTGCCGACTTTGGAGACAGCCCTCTTCAAAATTCAAAATATTCAAAATAGGCATCACAAAGAACCAGTCAGGGAAGGGGGCCCGTCCGTATCACTGCACTGATTGGTCACCATCCCTCGGGGCAGGACCAAATTCCACGTTATAACATGCCAACATGCACGTAAACAGTGTGCTTGGACCATGTGCAAAGATGTAAAGAAAACATCTACTTGGTAATCGTTCTCCACAACAAAGATCACCATTCATCCAACGCATCAAGAGAGAAGAAACGGCAAAACCAGAGAACTCAAAGAAGTGAAACTAAGCCGTGCACCCCTTTCTCTCTCAGACCTCATTAAAACAGTTCATGCTTTCACTGCTAAAAGAACCACCAACTGCAACCAACTTCTACGAACCGTGTGCAAGGACGTCAAAAGCCAATCAGAGTGCCAGCTCAAAGCGGTAACAAAAGTTTCCTTTTGTTTGCTGAACAGTGCCACTAAACTTAAAGAAAGCTAAACCTCTGCTCGTGATTTCCCTCTGTTTGGGTTCTAGAATTAGTAACAACATTTTGTTTTAAGTGAATCATTATTTTCCATCTTAGAGTGTAATGTGCGTGTGTGAGAATGTGTGTTTACGTAAGCCTAGGTTTAGTGTTTGTACAGTAGGTTAGTTCCAACAATAAAAGTGTATTCTCATTATTAAGAATTATCTGTCCTGTGTTTTGTTTTGGAAAAGTCAAATATTGCTCAGATCCCAGCTACCATGCTCTTAGCTTATTTTTGATTCGCTGATCACGAATCAAGAAAACTGGTTTAAAATATGCTTATTGTGCTAAACACTGGACGAATTGGTCAATAGTGTATTTCATATTTAAAACTATATGAGATTCATTTACGTGGATAAACCAAAGAGCTAATTAAACAAAGAAATTAAACGTAAGATTATTCCCCAAAGTTGATTAATAAATTTATTTATTAAATCCTTAATAATTTGCAGAGCTGGAGCAGGGGGAGAAATCGCTCAAAGACCATACCAGACATGTCGTATGGTTCATGCGCGCTGTCCTAAGACCAAAGCACAGAGTGCCGCTGTCTGAAGATGGTCCTCGAGCAGACTTCGCCGTCTTCGTGGAGTGGACAATGGCGAGGAACAGATCGTCATTCACCATTTGTCTGATGAAAGAGTTTGCCAGTGCCACTCCCAACCCAGAGCCCAGCCCACCATCTGCCCGCAACATAGAGCCCATTCCTGAGCCTACCGCTGCCACCACAGCAGAGCCCAGCGCGCCCAACTGGATGTGACAGAGCCGAGGTGCGCACCAGAGCCAAAGACTGTGACAAAAGACCAGGTGAGCGAGCCGGAGTCGGAAGCGATTGCGGAGGACTTTGTCACTGACAGCACGAGCGTGGAGAGGAGCTCTGCCCACTGCATCATGGCTGAGTGTGAGCTGGCCAATGTGGGAAAAGGACAAAAAGAACTGAACTTTCGAATGACTCCTATTCCAGCTCCTCATGTGTGTCCTCCCGTCGCTTTTAACAATACAGATTGTAGTAAAGCACTGAACATTCTCAAATAGAACAACAGAGTAAAGGTAATGTATAATGACGAGAATTAAACTTTATTTATCAAATGCAGAGATGGTCTCTGTAGTCAAGACGATGATAATCACTGAAAATCAGGTGTTCCCAACTAAGCAAGCCAGAGGCGACAGCAGCAAGCGGGGTCTACCAGCAGCCATCAGTTTCATGGCATGGGGATCCCTCAGCTCCACCTCTGGCTACGCCTCATCACTCTGTCCAGCCGGCGTTGTCAGGCTCCTCCATCCCTTCAGCTCCGCCTTAGTCCGCTGTCACTCCGGCTCCGCAGCAGGCCACCGGATCCACGCCTTCGCGTCAGTCGCCGGCGCCCTTCGGTCCGCCCAGGCCCTTCAGATCCTCAGCGCCCCCCCGGCTCTGCATCTCTTCGTCTGCGCTTCGGCCTCCTCTGGCGATTTACGCCATGGCTGGGTTATGGCTCCTCCCAAATTCCTCCTGCTCCGGATCTATCTATCTCCTATCTCCTCCCTGGCTCTTCCCTCCATCATCGCTACCTGCTACCCTATTCCTAGTCCTCCTCCCGGATACCCGACCACCTCCAGAACCTCCTCTAGACTTTTCCTCACGCCCTGTCTATTTTCGCCGCGAGGATGTGGCTTCCGGGAGGGGGGCAATCTGTGACGCCCCAGACTGTGTTTGTGTTTTATTTCTTCTCCCCACGTGCTTTGTCTCTGTGTGACCCAGTTTCAGTTCGATTGTCAATTATGTTCAGGTGTGTCTCGTTTAATTTATTGCCAGCTCTATTTAAAGTCTGTTCTGTTTAGTCTTCATGTCGGTTAATTGAATGTGTCTACGTTTATATGTGCTACCTATTCTGCCTACCTGCCTATCTGAAACCCTTGTGAGTATTAAAATACTGTTATTTGGAGAACTTTGCGTCTCTGCTCGTACCTTCCCACACCAGGATCATGACATATATATAGACAATCCTTTATTCAGCCAGTGTCTGGTCTAACGTTCACTACCCCTACATTAGCTCTAGACCTCGATCTTCTCAGACTCTCCGTTGTGTGCTCTACATCTCTGCTCTGCTCCACAGACTGTACTTACCATTTTTCTTTGATATTCAGTTAAGATTCCATCTCATTATTTCATCCTGTAATCTGTGTTCTCACATTCTTGTGATTAAACATTCAAATGATTTTGCTTACTCCAATCACTGTGCAAGCGTGACACATAGCATATTTCGTAAAAGACTAATTTAAACACTGCATTACATTAAATAATTAAGACTAACAGGTTTAGTAAAATATGAGTATATGGTGTAATATTTCACGAAACGCTTCTCTCTAGACTAAAAAAGCTGTGGATAATGATGACTTGCTGAGGTAAACATGACATTTTATTTCCACTGTTTGTTGATTTTTTTTATTTTATCTTTTCGCGGTTGAAACACTGATGGAGCAATTACATAAGGCATGAGATCTTAAGTCATGTTAATTCATGTTAAAAAGAGTAGTAAAGAGGAAGGAATGATGACATTTACTTGTGCTCTGCTCTGGACAAGTCACGTCATGGCTCAGACATGGGAACTGGAGCTGATTGCTCAAGTCAGTGCTTGTGTCGGGTTAAATACCAACATGTTTCTGAACCATCTCAGAAGCGGCTCTCCAAGGTGTTTATACAGAGATCTGCAACATCAAATATATCATTTATTATAAAACATTTCTGAAAAAGATACTGTATGATACATCGATATGGTTTGGTATGAATAGGTGTACCGTTACTCCCCTAAAACATTAGTGTAAAAACATTTGTATATGCATAATGTTTTTGCAATAAGAAGAACATGGGTTTGTTACCCAAAGGCAAGGGTTAAGAAATCACAGTGCATTTCTTTCTTCTCTCACATCCTCCAAGAGAACATCACCAAGATTTATCAGCTGAATGTGTTGACTGAGCAGCTAGAGTGAGTAATTCAGAGATAACACACACAATGAGGTGTCTGGGGAGCCATGGTGATCTCTACATCCTCAGAGTTGATGATGATCGCATAATGCTTAGATTCTAAAGCGCACATTCAAGCATTCATTAATAGTGAAAAGGAACAACTCTCTTACGTGCAACAGACCCTTATTGGGAAAAAGTTGTGCTGCTATTTATTTTGGAAACCATGATACATCAATGCAAACAGAATTGAAAATTTTTCTCAGAAATATAAAAAATTGGTTTAAACAAAAACAGGTTTGTAAACATTGATGGTTGTTCACAGTCTTAGATTTTTGTAATGTTTACTGGGGTGATATAAGGTAAAATGGGCCATTTAAGGTTTGGGGGGCCCAGCGCCTCTGGAATTTAGAGCCAAACACTGCAAAGCATTTCAAACTGTTGTCATAACTGTTCTTGACAAGTAACAGGTGATTTGATGGGTTTATGGTTGCTATGGTGGGCAGGGCAATAAATCAAATCAGTACTGCACCAAAAAGCTGCATGGTATGTAGCCTGGCACACCAAATCTAACTAAACCATTATAAGGATGATAACTCTATAAAAAAACAAACATGGACATAAAAATATTATGCATAATATATGTTTTGATAGGATAAATCAGAAATAATGCTGTTAGTTTGATACATAAACATATCTTTTGAAAATTTGATGTTTTTCTTGGTGGCGCAATTTACCTTAACCCACTGAGGTAAAATGGGCCACATGTTTCAGCTAAAATGGGCCATCATCTGTGTCACTCACAAAC
>JAUCMT010000002.1:8730238-8741210 GCA_032357475.1 Enteromius thamalakanensis | reverse complement strand
TCCACTTGCCATTTCTACACGTACAGTATTGTGACCTGCAGCACTCACTCCACACCGTAGACACCTCAATTCTTTCACGCGAAAGGGAAACTTACTGACGTCACATACGGGGCACGAGGCTACATTGCGCATGTCATGAACCGTGCGACGCATGCACCGAACTGAGATAAGCGCACCGAACGGTTCTTTTTTTTTTCATGAACTGTGCCACCCTATTTAATAGTGTCTGTAATTTAAGCCTCGTTATCAAAATGGTTTTAGAGTTGCTGAATGTTTGTCTGTGGATTAGATCAAACTGTTTGTTTTATTGTATTATGATTTGCCCTCATCATCAGTCAAAATACCTTGTTGGGCATTTGTCTTGTTTTAAAAATGTTACCTTGTTGAATTGAGTTTTAGAGTTAAGTTGATAATGAGTGTGTTTCTGTAGCATCTCCACAGTCTCCGGTGAGGGAACAGGAGGCTCATCCTGTGGTGATGGCAAATTCAATCGCAGCAGCTGTTCCTCAGCTTCAGAACTCGGATGCCTTTGCGGCTGTTGCTCAGTTTATTCAGTCTTCTCAAGGACAGCAGGTTAGTCGACTGAATGCACTGGGTTTTCTGCATATCATGCTTGAGAAGGACATAGCACCTTGGGTGTATTTAACATAAATGGTAATCATAAAACAATTGTAGCCCATATTGATGTTCACTGTCTTCTAAAGCTTCAGCAGATGCTACAAAACTTTCAGCCTCCAGAGAAACCTCAGTCTCCAGCTGTGGACAATAACAGGAGTCACCTCCATCTACAGGCCCAGGCGATGACGGCCTCCTCCACCCTCACACATCAGCACATCCATCACGCGCCACAGCCTGTGGAGAAGAAAGCCACTTTTGACACGGTGAAAAAAGAGATCAGTTGTTTGTTTGGGGGGGGGGATTTAACACTGGCAATGTCAGATACATCAGGGACAGATGACCCTTAAACTAGCCCAATATAACAACCAACTTATTTATTGTAATTTATTGGCCTTATCACTGACGTTCTCTTTTCTCTCCATTCTTTAGACACTTCTGGACCGCTTTGACTATGACGATGAGCCAGAAGCAGGTGAGGAAGCAAAGAAGGATGAAACGCCATCTGTCCAACCTACTATGTAAGTAGCATCTCCTTTATATTGTGAATGCTTCTGTGTATCACCTGCTGAGTTTGTGCAGAGATTTTAATTTGCTATCTCTTTGCAGGGGATTTCCTGAGCAGACGGTCCCAGGGTTTCCTCCAGCTAATCAGATGCAGCACTTTCAACAACATATGATGGCCATGGCACAGCGACAACAGGTAAAATACTACTAGGTTTGGGCGATGTTGACCAATTTGGCACAATACGATGACTAATGACTCGCGATGGATGATGGCATCGTCGTCGTGGGCAGCGGTTGTTTTGGGGGGGTTGTTAAGTTGTAACTAAAACTTCAAGCCCCGCCCCATGACTGACAAAAATAAGTGTTCATTCGTGTGAGCAGGTGAGAGAAGATCGCGTGCGTATGACATATCAAACGCGCTCGAGGGTTTGAAATGAGCTTGCGGGCCCCGGTTCTTCTCATGTAGATCTGTTTTCCTCTAGTGGAAAGGATTTACCGCGCTCGCCAGCATCAGTGATGTGCTCGCTTATTATTGGCATAGATTGGCCGCCATAGATTAAGTGCTGGTTGCTGCTGCAGCGGCGGGGCGGAGAATCGTGATCGTCTATCGACCCAACCCTAATTACTATAGCCCTCTTATATGGAGACATTAGCTATGTTTCCATCCACCTATTTTGAAGCATGTTTCAGAATATTGCATTAACCCTTGTTTGGTGTTCAGACCTGTGGGACCTGTTTTTACGTTTATTTCATGTTAGAGTCAGGATGCTTGGGTCCACTGTCTGACACTGCTATTAGTATGTGTATGTGTGTTTGTGTGTGTGAGAGTGTGAGAGTGTGATTGTGTAATTTTAAGTTTTGTGTTTCTGCCCCTGCCGTTCCCAAACAAGGTTGTAGCACTGCGATTAATACAATGTAATGTGATTTATATGACTTGTAAAATGGATAAAGTAAACATCTGTTGAGTATTTTAACCATTTAAAGTTTGATTGTTGAATTAAATTCACACAAATGCAGCGAACACTGGCTAAGTAACAAAAATATGAACGCTTCTCAAGGGTTAAAAAATGCTGGATGGAAGATGCGCATGAATTCTAAAATTGCGCAATTTACCAGGAAGTGAAGATTTTGCTCTTTGACTCGTTGGATGGAAACTGCTCTATTTGCTAATGTTTTATGCTATATTGCAGTTTTTTGCATAAGTTTAATTCCAATCTTTGGATGGAAACAGAAATCTGATTTTAATGGCATTTTCCTGAAAATTAATAAATCAGCAGTCACATTTTGTCTTTTGTTGTTTTGTATGCTCAGGGTGTTCTACCTTCAAATGGACAAGTCCAAGGCTTTGGTCTTATGCCCTCACAGCCCTATCCTCAGATGGGGCAGCCACATCCAGCTTTTCCCCCTCAGAATGACTCCTTCAGTCAACATATGGCTGGACATCAGCATCCAGTAAAATCATTTCAGAAATGTACAATTAACTGATTCTCAACTGTTAAGCTGCTGTATTTAATTCTAATCTCTGATAACCTATGGCACAGGAAATGATGAATTCAGATGCATCAGCTAGGCCTTACCCCGATGGCAAGAGGTCACGGTCGCGTTCAGGGTCGAGGTGTGTAAAACACATCACTGTCCTAATGAAGAACAACACTAGTCCTCGTGACAAGATTAAATGTTGTTGTTTTTGTTTCAGATCTCCTAAAAGAAGAAGGTCTCGGTCCAATTCTCGCACAAGGCGACTGCGGCATCGGCGGTCGCGCTCTCGTTCGCGAGAACGACGGCGTCAGTCGCCTCGCTCACGGTCTCAGGAAAGAAGAGACAGAGAAAAGGAAAGAGAACGAAGACAAAAAGGCCTTCCTCCAATAAAGAATAGCACTCTCAGTTGTAAGCAAGGCCACTCTCACTACTGAAACCACTGGTCAAGTGGATACAGTCGGATTATGTATATTACGTATGCATAACACCGTAATAAACCTTCTGTGAAATTACGTGTATGTCTTTTTCAGTGTGCAGTACTACTCTATGGGTGGGACAGCTGGATAAAAGGACTCAGCAGCAGGACGTGGCCTGTTTACTAGAGGAGTTTGGGCAGATAGATTCAATTAATGTATGTTCTTGAGAGTTAGGGGAACATAAGATGATGTTGGATTTTTGTGCTGAAGTCTTACTTGGTTGTGTCTGTTTTTGATAGATGATTCCTCCTCGGGGTTGTGCCTACATAGTCATGATTCATCGCCAGGATGCCTATCGAGCCCTGCAGAAACTAAGCAGAGGTCCATACAAAGTCAATCAGAAAGCCATTAAGGTATCAGATGGTTATTTTAGTACAGACTGGTACAAATAAAACAACAAATAAAGTGGACAAAATAATTTTTAGCTTAACTTTTGAAATGTTTTTAAAAGTTATATGGTGCTCAAGACAATAAAACAGTATTATCATACAGTAGTATTAATCTTTAAGATATTATATATATATCTTAATGACTTATTTTGAACAGTAGTTTTTCACAATAATTATATAACTGTTTTCCAGATTGCCTGGGCTCTGAATAAGGGCATTAAGGCTGAATTTAAGCAGTATTGGGATGTGGAGTTGGGTGTAACCTATATACCATGGTCCAAAGTAAAGATGGAGGACCTTGATGTGTTTAGAGAAGGAGGAATGCTGGACCCTGATACTCTTGCACCAGGTAACCATTGCAACCAGTTGTTGCCTAGGTTTTAAGGTCACATAACTATAACCATATTGTTTGCATGCCCATGTTCAGAATGGAGAAGCTCTCAGGTTGAGCTGGACAAGGCTGAAGAGTCTCAGAACGGCAGGCCTGAGATGGGAAAAGTGGAGGAGAGTCCGGGTGTAGTACCTATGCAGGTAACTGATAATGCTCTGGTTCCTCTTTCTCAAGTTTTTAGGTTTGGTCCTGTTTATTAATTTTTCCTACTTTTCAGGTTCCTCCTGTCCAGCCTATGGGAGCAGTCAGTGTCCCACCTCCAGGGTTCCCAGGACCCATGAATATCCCACCCCCCTCATTCCCACCTGGAGTTCCCCCACCCCCAGGTCCCTTCATACGTCCAGGCTTTAACCCCATGCAGATGCCACCAGGTACAGCAATACTAGTCACAAAATGTTATTAAAGGGTTAGTTCACCCCAAAATTCATTCATTAAAATTGTCATGATTTACTCACCCTTCCCATAAGACCTCCATTCATCTTCAGAACACAAATTAAAATATTTTTGATGATATCAGAGAGCCATCTGTTCCTCCATAGACAGCAACACAACTGAAATGATCCAGGTCCAGAAACATAGTAAATGCATTGGTTAAAAACGTTACGCAAAGAAAACAAAAATAACATAATTTACTCATCCATTAGTTTCCCGCCATTTTGGAGAGTACTTACGAACGTATTTGACTTGATCAGTGTTTTTTTGCGTTCGGTGGGGAAAATGCATGCATGAACGTATAAGCATTGTTTGCACATAGGGGAAAGCTTGCGTATGCATTGTAATGCTCTTTAAAATGGTGAAAGACATTATTTGGGAGAAAAGAGTGGTCAAGTACATTATTCTTTGTTTTATTTGCGCAAAAAAAAGCATGTTTTATTCTTTGTTTCAGGATTTCTCCCTCCGGGTGCCATGCCTCCTCTGGGTGCCCCTGGGCCTCCTCCACCTGCAGCAGGGATCGGCATGCCTCCAGGTGGGCAGGCTTTATTGTATAAACCCTACCTAATTTTCATATTATTGGCATGACCAGTAAGCCATACTTTAGTTTCTTTAAATTTTCCATCTGACCTGATTTTATTTTCTACTGTAGTTGGCAGCTCAGTTGAAGACCTTTCGAATGATCCAGCAGGTATGGCCCCAAGAATCAACAGCGATGGAACCGAGGGATTCAACTCAGGTGGGTTTTTCTGTCTGTGTCATTAATTCACAAAATATTATGTCAAATATTATTATATTGTTATTTCATTAACTTTGCAGGAAACCAGGTGCCTCCTGGAGGTCCACCAGGGATGGGCATGCAGTCTCCACCCGGTCTTCTAGGTTCAAGGCCGGGTATGATGCCCCTCCAGCGGCCCCCGGGAATGCCACTTCCACACATGCAGCGCTTCCCCATTCCACCTCCTCGACCTGGCATGCCACCCATCCCACCACAGATGATGCCACCCAGGGGTCCACCTCAGATGATGCACCGCGAACCACCACCCGGGGGCTTCGGCATGCCGCCCCCTCCTCATGGCATGAGGGGCCCCTTCCCCCCTCCCGGTCCTCCTTTCATGAGGCCGAGCGGGCCCAGACCAGACGGGCCGAATGATCACGAGGTGAGGCCCTTTAGAGGCGAGCGCCCCGGTTTAGGGAGGGGCAGGGATCGAGAACAGGACTGGTACGGAGGGCGGCGCCCTTTCGGTGAGGTTCGTGGCAGTGAGAGGCCGGACGGTCGAGAGCGATTTGGAGGCTGGCATGAGGAGCCGGAAAAACAAGGCGGATGGGACAGAGAGAGAGAACGCCGGGACTGGAGAAGTCCGGATGGAGAAAGGGAACGGGATAGAGATAGAGGACGGGATGGTGAAGAACGGACGAGGCGCTCTGCAGGAAGCAGAGAGAGGAGCACACGCTGGGATCGAGATGATAGACTTGATCGACTGGGTCTCGCCAACGAGGAACCCAGTGAGAGACTTGCAGCAAATACCAAGGAGCCCAGTGCAAATGCTACTAAAGAACTTCCTGAAGCCAAGCCCGATGTTCCAGCACCTTCCACTGCAGCCACAGCAGACTCTAAAGCCTCAGAACCTATAGCAGAGAACAAATCTGCCGAACAAACACATACAGAAGAGTCATAGAGGCTTTTTTTTATATGTCAAGATCATATGAGCTTCTCATATGTCAGTGCTAATCTTGAATACTGCTGGCTAGAAATCAAAGTCCAACTGTTGTGGGATGCTTTATGCATATGATGCTTGGTTCTTCATCCCAGACCGAGATTTTCAGACTTTATAAAGCATCTTTTGGCAAACGTGGAGCGTTGCCTTGTGAATTTATTGTCCCACCTCAATGAAGCTTGAATGTTGTATTAAAACTGAAGATAAGGAAAAGAAACAGTTAATGATTCTGCTGTAAATATGCTAACATTACTCAAATAATGTTTGTAGTTTTTGACTGGCCGTTTTTTTTTTTTTTTTGGTTTTTACTTTATAATGATATCCCTGTTGAGCTTCAGTAATGCAAACATTGACTAAAGTAAGGTATTAGGACCCTTTTGCTGTAATGTTTTTAACTTAATGTTTACAACATACAAAAAAAAAGGAAGAAAAACAAGATGTTTTTATAATTTTGAAGTTTTTGGAGATAGGAACTCCAAATATTTCAGCGATAGGAATTTGGTTTTAATAAAATATTTTCATACCAAATGAATGAACTGACTAATATGCAAGTTGTTTCAGTCTTTTTAACATTTGCCCTAGTGTTTTATAAGTATGTGTGCCAACTATTCATAAGGTTACCAAGTTTAAAGCTAATTATCAATAAACGCATTACTGTGTACCGGGCCTTATGGCAAATACAACAATATTGTGGTATTTATCTCGTGACTCTACTTCCAAACCGTTTGTCGTGGTTTGAATATGACTTCTATATCTATGTGAATAGGGGCTTGACTGTGGAATTAGAGGACAAACATGTGACCGTATGTCAAGGTCAAAGTGAAAACAATGTGCTTTGATTTATCAATTGCAATATCTTTTCTATATGAGCATAACACATTAGAAATGTTTAAGATGTTGTGTTATAGTGTAATCATTTAAAGTAAACATTTACTATAAGTGTATTATGTATTTTCTTTTACTGTAATTGTTGTGCTATTATGCACATAGAAGACGTTTTTCTCCTGTCCTTGAAACTTTTTTAAACCTAGAAAACACGCCATCAAGTACAGTGAGGAAAAAAAAGCAAAGAAACTAAAATATAAAGATAATTACGAAACATACATAATTCATTCTTATTCTCTTTCTATTTAAACACGTAAGAAATTGAATTTCATTCATAAAAAAAGTCGCCTAGAATTTGTGCATATAAGTCCATTCACGTCACTTCCATGACAGCGTGACACGCCAGACTTTGCCCCAATCATCGTCGACGAGTCTCTTCTTGCACATGATAGGTCAGTTCGGCTCACGCGCCTCCTCTCTCTTATCAAACACTATCCGTCTCTTTCACCCTCGCTCACAACTTTACAGTTTGCATAATTCAAAGGCAGCATGGTGAAGAAGGCCGTTTGTGTACTAAAAGGCACTGGGGAAGTGACCGGCACCGTTTATTTCGAGCAAGAGGTAAAAAAAAATTAATTTTGTATTTTTGCGGGGATTGTTATGACGTTCCTGTAGCGGGAGAGCAGCGAGCTAGCCTGCAGCTACCGCATTCGGCGTACCATACAGTACGTTACCCCAAAATTTAAGAGTCCAGGCATTTGTTTGACATGCTAATGCAGTTGCATGGGATTAGCTGTGCTATTGTGATGCACACACTGATGACCAAATCTAATATTAAACTACGGTGGCCTGTTATTCATGATTTTGCTTGTTGCCCGATTTCTGTATAATGCTACATTGCATAAATGCGGTTGAGCCGTTAAAACCAGCTCGGCATGACCTTTGATTCAACTGCAGGTCTGTGTTTAGTATGCGCCCCGTTCCACACCCATGCTTATTATTTGCACGCACGCATGCATGCACACTAATGATGAATTTGTTATGCTTTTGCACACAAAATTGGGACTTCGCAGTATTCTGAAGCGTTTGGTGGCAGGCTGTGTTGTCATTGACTTCTTTTACAATTCTCGTGAAATTGTAATTGGAAGGCACAAGTTTGCTGAGTCATGCTCCTCTATCTCTCTGTTTGTTTGTCAGAAGTTTGCCAAATAGGACGGAGATCAATCCACACATAACATGCTGTCAAGAGCCTCAAACTGTACTGATATAAAAGCATTTCATTGCTCTTCAAACGCCGTTTGTAGTGTTTGCTATAGTCATTCATCGTATTAGTATTTGTCTTCACTATGATAATTAACACTGTTAACTTTCTTCATGCATTGTGCCATTCGGGGTCTTCAAAATATAGCCTGAAAGTCTTATTTTTTTCCCTTTCACCCAATGGAAGGTGATTTTATTTAAACTTGCAGGTGTATTGCAACAGTAACCGAACAGTAAATACTTCTGCTTTTTTGAAGTGATGTGAAATTATCATTGACCAAAAAAAAATAATCTGTTTGTTTTAGGATGACAAGTCTCCAGTGAAGCTCTCTGGTGAAATCACTGGCCTTACTCCAGGAAAGCATGGTTTCCATGTCCATGCTTTTGGAGACAACACAAACGGTAAATACCAGTACTCTTGTCAGGCTTTTACTTTAAAGATATTTAAATAGTAATATCTTTATTTTGTACAGAGACATTAAACCATTTTGTTTCGTCACAGGCTGCATCAGTGCAGGCCCGCACTTCAACCCTTTCGAAAAAACTCACGGTGGACCAACTGATACTGTCCGGTGAGTTTACCAGTGCGCTGTATGTATGCCACAACCCCTTTACGTGTTTCCTAATCTCTATATTTGGTAAAAAGCTAAAAATGTTTTAACTATTCATGTTATAAATATCAGTACAAACTCATAAATAATTATATATCTGAAGAGACGTACTTCCTACTGGACTATTACTTTTGAGTTATAAACGTGATGATTATTTTGAATCCACAATAAAGGACAACTTAAAGTTGACCGGTTGATAGCAAAACAGTCCCAAACCTGTCGTTATAGACCATGCTGAACTTTGAGATCAAATGAAAATCAGTACATTTCAAGCTTTTAAGAGTGTTATATATTAATGCACAATATTTTATTACTTAAAAAAAAAAGTGATTTCCTAATTTTAATTAATTCTCATTTTTATCCCAAGAATTGTGTATTTTTTACAGCGTTAGTCGAGAGAATTTGTTTTATTATTTTTTTCCTCCTTGAGAATTTTCCATGCAATGACCCTGATATAGTTTGAATGACATAAAATCGCAGGTTTGTAAAATCAGAATTTGAGTCAAAACATAGCCTTAAAAGTCCTTGCATTGATTCATATTTTTTATTTAATGATATTTACAATGCAAATCGTAATTATTTTACAGTCACTAAATGGATCACAGTGTAAACCTTTAGTGTAATTTCAGGCTGTCGTGTTATATCAAGTGTGTTTTATTACTGAAATGTACTGTGTCCCCCCCAGACATGTCGGAGACCTTGGTAATGTGACAGCTGGTGACGGTGGTGTTGCAAAAATTGATATTGTGGATAAATTGGTGACCCTGTCAGGGGAACACTCCGTCATTGGAAGGACCATGGTGGTAAGAAAAGCAAATTTTAGAATCAACGTCAAATCTAATAGCAATAATCAGCTGACCTCATTGTGTATATTTTTCTCTAGATCCATGAGAAAGAGGATGACGTGGGTAAAGGAGGCAATGAGGAAAGTCTTAAAACTGGCAATGCTGGAGGTCGTCTGGCCTGTGGTGTTATAGGCATCACTCAGTGAAGTCCAGCTCTGATCAAAGACTTAGCTTTGAAACAATGGTGACCAATGTGGATCCCCCTTCTGTAAGCACTTAGCCCACTGACAATTACAATCTCTATTTTTGCAAGTTAATGTTTAAACAATTATACTTTAGCCATGTAAAGCCGTTTTTTCCGCACATGTCTATGTGGGCACTATCTGCCTTCTTACAGCTACAAAGTGATGTTCGTTTTCTCTGATTTCTGCTTTATTCAATAAAGATTGAGCAGACTGGATATGTGTTTTTCTTTATCGGCTGTGATGGGGGAAAATAAATAGATTGTATTTCTGTTTTCATTCTGTTCAAATTATTAAAAACATGAAAGTGTTTGACGGTAAAGGAAGGAAAAAAACGACATACTACCAGTAAAAATGTTTAGAAACTAATATTTTTTTAATATGTTTTGTTCAAGGCTGCACTTAAAGGAAAAAAGTAATTGTGTAATATTTGTATCATTTAAAATAATGGGTTTCTAATTTAATATACTGTAAAATTTGAAAGTTATTTCTGTGATGCTGAGCTGAATTTCCAGCCATTTTTCAGCCATTACTACAGTCTAAAGTGTCACATGACTCTTTTATTATTTTTACTATTATTTTTATAATTTTAAGTGTAAGCAAAGTTCTCGTGGCATATAATTACTGTGTCAAATAAGTATTTGATCACTTGTTTATCAGCCAGATCTCTGACCCTCAAATACCTGTTATTTAGCTTTTAAGTAGTCCAGCTACACTCTGCTCATGATTCTAAATTAGTAGCACCTGTTTGAGGTCGTTAGCTGTCATAGAGACACCTGTGCAGCCCACAATCAGACAAAGTCTAAGTAGCAACATGGACAAAAACAAAGCTGTCAAAAGACACAAGACACAAAATTGTAGACCTTCACAAAGCTGGAAAGGGCTACGGAGCAATAGTCGAGCAGCTTGGTGAAAAAAGAACAACTGTTGGAGCAATTGTCAGAAACTGGAAGAGGCTAATGATGACTGTCAATTTCCCTCGGACTGGAGCCCCACAGAAGATCTCTCCTCGTGGGTATCAATGATGCTAAGAATGGTGAAGAATCAGCCCACAACTACACGAGAGGAGCTGGTCAATGCTGTGGAACCATCGTTTCCAAGGCTACTATCAGTAATACACTAAGACGTCATGGTTTCAAATTTTGCATTGCACAGATGCTTCCCCTGCTGAAGTCAGCTCATGTCAAGGCCTGTCTAAAGTTTGCCAGGGACCATCTGGATGATCCAGAGGAGTTATAGGAG
>JAUCMT010000002.1:8675878-8699043 GCA_032357475.1 Enteromius thamalakanensis | reverse complement strand
GGGTGACCGGTCTAAGATGGCGGCCGCGTTTCTCGTTTTCCAGCAGCCAATGTTGCGTCTACCTATATATGTCTATGATTTCAAGTCAATCTGAACTTCAGATCACATTGATCACATTGATTAGCATAATGTAGCCACACCTACTTGATATATATATTTAATCACAGAAATATATATCAATACAGGAAAAAGTAGTTCCCACATTATTTGTTTTTGAACCCTGATATAATAGTCATCTGAAACCTTTTGTCTGGTGGTTGTTTGTCGCCTTGCATGTGTCATCTTTTGTAGCCACAGATACGTCAGCTGTGCCATGTGTTTCTTTAGCAAACAAGATCCCAGTTTGACCATGCCATTATCTCGCAGCGCACTAGCAACAATGAACAGGAAATTTAACACCTAAAACACACTTTGATATCATAAAATGATGTTTTGTCCATGGCTAACATCTCATGTAACTCATTTCCTGAAAACACTAAACTCGCCCCCCCCCTGCCATCCTTTATTGGTTGGAGCTGTTGAGAAAGTGCTAGAATTTACCATTTCCCAAGATTAACTGTTAAAGTGTCAGTGGATTATTTCTTCTTGTGGTTATCTTCCTGTTATCATTCTGCTGTAGTAGCTTTCCTTGTCCATTCTCTGCTGCCATCACTGCAGGGCGTTCTAGAATGCTCTTATCCACAGTTCTCATGAATTAGTCCTCAAGCATTTGTGTAAAGAACACACACATCACGTCCCGGTCGCACTTGAACACCAATGGAGCAATCACTCTGCAGTTACTCTGTCCGGTGTTTCAAATTATGAGTCCTCTACATGCATCTTTTTAGATAGCATGAAACATAAAGAATTATAAATAAATTAACCTGCAATACATTGTCCTGCAAAGTGGCTGCACTAAATCCCAAAAATGGTTTTCTGTCAAGTGCTGAAATAAAATATGAACCAATTCACACTGGCAAACATAAATAATTAACGTCCTTTGTCATGGACACACTTTCTTCGCTTTTTAAGACTGTCGTAAATAACTTCAACAGATTAAATGCTGAGGTTTATTGCTGAATGTAGATAGTGTCTCTATTTAGCTTTCTAGATAATTTTACTCTGGTTGGTCAGCTGCAGAATTCTGTAGTCAAATAGATTTATATAATAACTACTAAACAGTACAGTATATGACAATTTTTATACGTAAATGCAGTAGCTTCATATCAACTCACGGTCTATTTCTTCTCACAGAACATAATTTCTCTTCACATTAATATTTTATGATGTTGTTTTTATTATTTATTTAGTAAGTAACCCTTTTGTAAGTTGTATAATGTACAGTCAGCCATTTAAAAAATAGATACAGGGTATATATTTGTTTAGTGCTAAATATATAATAATAATTTATGCATTTTTCTTTGGATAATAAGTATATATATATATATATACATATATTATATATATTTTAGCAGAGAAGCATCTATAAACACAATGCATAATTTTGGTAATAATATATTTTATTTTAAAGTTTATTTAATTTTTAAGGTTTAACTTTTTTAGCTTTAGTTAACTGCAATACTTTTTTTTTTTTTTTTAACAGGCTTATAGACTGGAACTTTCCAAGCACTATATACGGCTGAAGTTCCTTGTCGACAATCAAGTGCAATCGTACGTCCCCAAGCCTGAGGAGGACCTCTGTGACCTGGTAAGTCCAACAAAAAAGGCCTGTCAGCAGCCACACGTGTCCTGGACAGCTAAGAGCGTTTAGCGGTCACAGACGCAGCGTGGGGTGAATTTATTAGAGTGTGACGGGCTCTGCAATGCGCCGCAGATAGTATAAAAGTTTTGAGTTCTGACTGCGATGTAGGTTAAAGTGAGTCTAAACCCTGAGACTGTGTTGAGGAGAGGCTGCTGCATATGTTATGAATTATGTAGAAGATGCATGTACTGCATAATGCACTCTGAACAGTTCTTCTATCCCCTTAGCTGTATGTGTGTGTGTATATTTGTGGAGTCTGGGGGAAACCACCTCTGCAACGACTATGCAACCTCAAAAGCTAATTTACTTTGCTATTTTTTTCATGGCCGTTCCTCTAAGATGACAGAGAGTCTTTGTGTTTTCCATGTCTCCTCTCATCTTTTCTCTTTCTCTCTGTGGAGGCTTAACTTTCTCTAACTTTTACTCTCCCCGAAATGATCAAAGCCCCAGTTTTGTCTCAGGCTCTCTTGAGAATGAGCTGGTTTTTATTTAGCGTATATATCAACGCCATAAATTTCAGCCGACTAAGACATTTTCCATGATGTATGTTAGCTCTTCCTGAAGTCATGCTGTAAATGAACTGTGCATCCGTAGAGTGCGATCAATTTGAGCCTCCCTTTCTCTTCCTTTGTTCAGCTCTACAAAGAAATTGAAATTTGTGCCAAGACAACCAAAGTCATCCAGTTTGACAGAGATGAGTCCTGTGCCATAGGCTATGGTAACAATGCTGTTCAGTTTATTTTTGATTTATTCTTCTTCTCTGTTACTTTTTTTAGTTATTTATGTCTCTTTTTCTCTCTTCTCCAGGTTTCTCTGTAGTGGTAGTAGAGGAGGATGGAGGCCAGCAGCTTCATATCACTGATGTGAAAGCTGGAGGTCTGGCATTTGCCAAAGGTGTGTGATAGAACTCAGCATTCATTACGGTTCAGTTATATACAATGAAACTGTAGTTGCTGTAATTCAAAACCACATAATATCAAGTCAAGCTATTTTAGAAAAAAATATATACGTATTTGTTTTATATAATATATATTCTTGTGGCCCAGCAGTGCACAATATATCAAAATCTCCACAGCACAACACTAATAAACTGCTACAGAATTAATTAAGCACGACACAACAGAAACAAGTAAAAAAAAAACAATATAATGTAAACTAGATGCAACGCAGTTAATTATTAGCACAATACATCTGAAACATGTTGCAGCACAACAAAAACAAGCTGCAACACAACCATGTTGCAACAGAGCGGGAAATGATCTTGACTTAATGGAAGTCGCAACACAACAGAAACAAGTCACGACACAATGAAAACAAGCTTTAACACAATAAAAACAAATCATGACACGACGGAAATAAGTCGCAACACAATTAAAACAAAAACGGAAGCAAGTCACGACAAAACAAGCCACGACACAAAGGAAACAAATAGTGACATAGCAAAATTGGCACAACACAATGGAAAAAATGGTAGTTGACAAGTTTTTGTAGTTTACAGAAACATTTTCAGGCCCGCAAAATACTGTCGTCATGTAAATGAACTGAACACATAAAAACTTCTCTGTTTTTAGCATCCCAAAAAAGTTCCTAGATTACTTTACTGCTTTTATTTGGCAGCTCTTCCAGGTCCAAATTAAAACCTTATGCCTGACCTGTAGTAGTCTATAAAACCGCTGAGAAATTAGCAGGGGAATATGAACTGCGAGGACTGACCCAAATCTCCACCGGACTGGAGGGAAATCATTTAAAAAGCCCTCACATGAGCACAGGATTACCAAGAGGGGCAAATTAAAACCATTACGCGCTGCCAGTGATATCTGTGCCAAGCGGGTGCATTTATTAAGAGCAGCCTTCAGAACGGTTTCAGATACTCTCTGTTCCAGTAAGTCCAGTTATTGAACGTCAGAGTATTTTAATTAGTGGTGCTCACGAACATAAGAATTGCTATGATTATTATTATTATTGCTCATACTAAGGGTCAGGGATTTGTGCTAAACCCCAAAGTATTTAACTTGAATGTAACTGAATGCACGGTACACAATCTGCATGGACTCTCCCTTTCCCTGGTTTTAGCTGGATTAAGATGGTTTTCAAACCTGACCAAGCTGGTTTAAGACATTTTTAGCAGGGTTTTGTTTTAGTATCGTTAGTAATTCTACCCAGAAGGCCTTGCGAAGTTGTACAAGAAAAGGCTTGTCTGGATGAATAGTAAGGCAGATGGAGACCCAAGTGGACAGTTCAGAAGCTTCTTTTTTTTTGTCGGATGAGAATATGCCCCAACAAAGCATTGGCTCATTAAGACCATGTGCTGTCCAAACTGAATGAAGCGAGTGTGTGTGAAATACACACTGACAATATTTGCTGGAGGTAATACTCAAATTCAGGACAGTTTGGCCGCACAGCACTGGGGGCGCTTGTTGATGACATCACCCCAACATTCATCATCGCTCTATTGCCAGGGGCAGAGCCCAGCCATCCAATAAAAAAAGCTTTATTACAGCTGACATTTCGCTTCATGTAAAACTGGGTCACACTTCAGGCAGCGTGTGCATGCATGCATGTGTGTAAACCCATACAGCATTCACAGAAGCTCAGGAACAGAGGGAAAAATTCAGTTCCTGCAGGAACACGGGCATCAATAATCAATTAAACTGGCAGTCCCGCCTAATGAGCGTTAACTGAGCTATTGGAGGCTAATTGAGCAGCTGATGTGTTGTTAATTGATAATTAAGAAAGAAGGAGTCAGGTGGTTGGGGGAGGAGCAGATGAGCTTCTTTCTTTGTTGTCTTCCTGAATGTTCAACAAATCTACTTAAAACATTTAAATAGTAAGGAAATAATCATTTTTATGCGGTTGTATAAATAATTAACTTAATGCTTTAATAATTAACCTCTGACAGCATAAAGTGTTGTATTTCGACAGGAAAACAAGGTCTTTAAATGTTTGAAGAGAAACTAATGAACTTTCTGGCTGAGTGATTTGGGTTTATACATTTGATCTGAGCTTCTGTTTATGGTTGTGTTCAGGTCTGAGAGCAGGTGATGAGATTCTGAATCTGAACAGCAAGCCGGCGAGTGTGTTGGAGCTGGCTGACATGCAGGCAGCGTTTTCTTTGCCCTCTCTCACCCTGACTGTCAGCACGCTGCCCGCTACCGATCCGCACCAGCTGTGCCAGATGCCTCCCCGCCGATCGGACGGGGCACAGGACCTCTGCACTGACATCTTCTCCCAAAGTCAGGGTAAATTTTATCACTGCAGTCGATTTTTCTCATATGTTTGCTTATTGTCATTATCTGTTTTATTTGGTGCTGCTAGTACAAGTGAGATAGCTCCAGCTTTGAATTCATTTTGTTTCAAACACAAGATCACAAAACCTGTCTTAAGTAGCATGTGTATATTTGTAACTAAAAGCTAAAAAAAATATATTGTGTGGGTCAAACTACTTCTTCTTGTTTTCTTTTCTTTTTTTTAAATCCCAAAAATCATTAGGAAATTATGATCTATGAACATATTTTGTAAAATTCATAAATTTATCAACTTGGTTAGTAATATGGATTGCTAAGGACAACTTTTAAAGTTTTCTAATTTTTTTTTTTTTTTAGATCCTCAGATTTTCTAACAGTTATATCTCAGCCAGATATTGCTCTATCATAACAAACCATACATCAATGAAAAGCTGTTGAAACATTTGTGCTGCTTAATATTTATTGTGTAAAGTAAGAAATCATTTGTAATGTTATAAATTTCTTTACTGTTCTGTTTTAATCAATTTAATGCAGCCTTGCTTAATAAAAAGTGAGTGTCAGAGTGCTCTGAAACTCATCCCGTCCTTGTCCATCTCCATTGCTCCCTCTAGAGGACATCCTGGATGAAGGTCTTGGCCTGGTGCTGCACAGCCCTGATGACACAGGCGACGACAGGGTAAACCTAATGGCTGAGAGCCCTGCTGACAGCCTGGAGGATGAAACGGACTCCGCACACAAGGTTAGAGACCACACGCTATGAAGATTCATCAAAAACTCTCTGCTTGAACAGTCGGTCTGGCTGAATTATAATAGAAGAGCTGGTTTTGATTGACAGAGCTTGACATCCTAGTTTATTTTGTGTAGCTGGGCTTTTTTTAGTGGGGTTTCTCTTGTTTGGGGAGGGTAAATATAGACTCTTTATTTTCTGATATGAAGGGTGTCATGAGGTCACAGGCAGACTGAAATCAGATGGCTGGTTAAGAGCTTGGTGTCATGTGATCTAAGTGACCTTTGATTTTAAGGCTGCGTTCAGAGATGGCAGCAGATGGGAAGACAGGTTGTCTTGCCTTGCGGTTCTTCACACGTGTACACACACTCATACTATCACACAGAGGGGAAGTGATGACATAGTCTGCTTAATGAAGGTCAAGATCAGCAATAACTGTGTAACCACTTACACAAGGAAGAATGAAACCTGTCAACAAGCACTCATACATGTACTCAAGGATCCTAATGTTGAGACCACTAGTGAATGTGCTCCTAACCACGTCGCAAGATGGAAGTGAGCGGTTATCTGTGCATGCTCGAGAATTGATTCATTGATGCTACTGATAAATTACTAGGGCAAGAGCAAAGTGCAGTAAACGATGAAACTATCTGAACTACACATTATTGTTTGTAATTACCTATGATTTATATGATATCAAATACCAGTTCACCAAGCAGTCTAATAGCTTGGTGCCTTTCTAGATTTTTCTTTCAGATGGCTACACCCACCCAATCATTTTATTTATTTTTTATGTAGTTCATTGTTTGTGCAGTCATTTTGACAACTTTAAAGATTTTCTTTAAGTGATCTAGAAATATATATATATATATATATTTTTTTTTCAAACTATTTTAAGGTTTAGGCCTAAATTGTATTTTGAATCCCAGGTTTTTAATGTGGTCTCAAACTTTTGGATGTTCTGTTTTTTTTTTCTTTCTTCCTTCCTTCCTTCCTTCCTTCCTTCCTTTTTTTTCCCCCCCATCAAGTCATTCTCAGGATTGATGCATCTCTTTCAAGACTTTTCCCTTTCTATTGCCTGTGCTAGAACTATTAACTCACCCGATGGCCTCATTTTTTGTCCTCTTGTGTTTGTCTTTGTACGTTTTCTTTTTTTTTTATCCTCTCTCTGCGTCCTTGTCTGTCACACGGACACTGCCAGCCGGCCACAGTCTCTCTGGCCTGTTCTCCAACACACCATCTGTTGCAGAAACGCATTTAGCCCTAATAATTCACCCTCAAAACACCACATTCTGTCAGAGCGTGCGTGTTTGTCTTGTCCCGTCCATGTGTCATGTTGCTGAATCAGTTGGTAGGAGGTTAATATTATGCTGGTAAGTGACACTGACATGTGAAGTCACAATGCTCTTTTTGAACACTTAGACACAGAGAAACACACTTTCCCCTCGTCTGTTTAGTATTTGAGTTCTTAAAGCAAACCTAAAAGCTTTCCCTTGTACTGTACGGTCTATTGTTCTGTCAGAAATGTGTGTTTGTATGTGCTTTTGACACAATGACAGGCAGAGAGGAGCTGATTCAGCTGGGCATAATTTATGAGATTAATTTTCTCTCATTCTCTCTTCCCCGTATTAATCACACGGCTGGTTATCGTTATTATCTCACGTCACTTATGTTTTCTTTTCTTGCTTTGAGACGAGGGAGAAAGCGAGAAGGGGACATCTTCTTTAATTAGCTCTGCATTCTAATTGCTTGATTATGCACATTGATTTGAATCGCTTAACGCTGATAAATTATGGAGAGACCCGCCGGAGGAAACAGACAACCTAGAAGACAAAGGACAGGAGGACTTCATTATTTTTCCAAGCTTGATAATGACTGCATGTATCTCGTGTTACAACCCAAAAACCTCTTCGCCTGCCAGTCTCTAGACTTATTTACAATGTGAGTTCAAGCATCCGAGCACTTCTTCCCTCGAGTTATCACTCTGGAGAGAAATACGAATCCATGTTCAAGGATTTGGGCTGTTAACTGTTTAAATATTGACTTTTCACATCAGCCTGGCTTAGCTTTGTGTGTGTAGAGAAAGGAAAGGGAGGTTTGTACTACAGAATTCTTTTCATCGTGATTGGTTTGAGGATGCACATGATATGGAGCTTTATGCTTGTTACAACACGCATCCCATGAAATCTTCCGAGAAATTTATGGATTTGCATGTTATTCCAGTCGTAAATGCTCAGAGGTACTGCAAAGCCGATAAGCTTGCGTCTTAAGGTGAGTTTTTAGAGAAACTAAGAGAAGTAGTTTCTTTACTTGTTTTGTTGTGCAAACCAATGCTGTTCTGCCGTTTTAAGCAGGTCTGTACTTTCATATTTGAGCCCATGAGCTTTACTAGCATGCAATATATTTACTGAAGAATTTCAAGGTGATTTCAAGATGTTTCTTTTCGTTTAAAATTCCAACCGTAGATGGAACTCAACAGCGTTTGCAAAGTGAAAGCTGCTTTAAGAAATTGAGCCCTGTTTAATGTGTGCAGTTGTGACGTGTGTTTGAGAGGCTGATAAGAGCATTTCAGGAAAGGAAACGTTCTTCCTGTCTTCTGTGAGTCTATGCATTGATAAGATGAGTTACCAAGCCATTAAAGGCTCCCGTCAAGTGTGTGACTCGGTCTGACAATGTTTTTTGTGTATAGATATTAGCTACACTAATAGAAAAAGCAGGTCAGGACTCATGATTAAAAAGGTTGGCTGAATGGGTTTAGGTGTGTGTCTGTGTGTGCATCCATATAATGTGTGTGTATGTACTGTACATGTGTGTGATAGACACACAGACACACACACACACATATTAATATAATATAATATAATATAACACAATCACATTCAGTATTAAAAAATTAGGGAGGGATAAATAAAGCAGATATTAATGTTGCAAGCCAGGCTCAAACCTGTATCACCTGTACCTCAGGATATCATAAATCTGTGTATGAACGGCAGCTTCAGCTCTGACAAGACCATCTTTGTCTAAGTTCATTATTTTTCACGCTTTCATCATAAAGACAAACACTGAGGCACACCTGTCGTCTTTGTTCCCTGCGTGTTGACGTTTTCACCTGTGAGCTGTGCTTTTCCCAGCTGTGAGATAATGTGATGCTTGTGGCTGTCCCAGTGCCCCCCCCCTCTCCCCTTTCTGTCCTCCTCATCCTGCTGCCGACAAGATTATTATTATTCTCTCTCTCTCTCTCAGTCTGTGTGTTTACTGTACCACCACAGCTGTCAGAGCCCCATTCCATCTATCCGGTTAGAAACCAGCTCAGACAAGCATAGGGAGAAATTCTAGGAAAGGAGGGAGGAGGCTGTGTGGACAGGGAAGCAATAGTGGAATGTAGAGTTTATAGTGAAGAAGACACACACTCGGCGTATCTGTTTCTGGAGTAGCTCGGTTTTCGCTCTCACGGTCTGGTAGTGACCCGTTTTACATGTAAAGATAAGCTAGAGGGGAAGGCACTTCCTGTGGTTTTACTGTGTGTCGCATTGGTGTGAAATCTATGACCTTTGAGGGGCAGAATGTCTGTACCGTGGAGGCACAGGAGCTCCAAACGCTCCTCAGAGTCCATCTGTGACATGCTGCAATTGGTGAGCTTGAGTGTGTTTTCTTATGTGTCTGTGATGTACTTTATAAGCATTACATAACAGTTCATGAACTCTGTTTTATAACACTCTGTGTCTGACAGATTAAATGGATTAGTATGTTATGTGAAGATGTATAGTATTGTGCAAAATTCAGGGTTTGTCCCTCTGTTGTTAAACAAATAAGCTGTCAATAGTTAGTAAAGTCCTTTACAAACCTTCTCTGCACAAACTTAAACGATATCTAGTCTTCTGAATCATGTTATGAGTAATTAAATTACTTTCGCTCAGTTTTGATTTAACTTGTGGTGTACCTATCCATAAAGTAAGCTTACACAGAGCAGATTCCATTCCACCCATTGGAATTATGCCAGTAGGTTTTTAATGAAATCCAAGAGCTTTCTGAACTTCCACAGACCGTGACATAACTGTCTACTACCCAGAAAGGTAGTAAGGATGTAGTTGAAATAGTCCATGTGACATTAGTGGTTCAACCTTAATTTTACGAAGCTATGAGAGAACCTTTTGTGCGCAAAGAAAATAAATGACTTTTATTCAAGTTTTTTTCAACATCCTTCTCTGCTTGTAAACAAAATACAGCGCACACAGAGTGAGACTGACATGGAAGAGGAAATTGTTGAATAAAGTCATCTTTATAACATTAGTTGTTATATATAACTACTGATATCAAATGTATGTTTAACAACGTCCTAAAAAGGGTCACTTCACCCCAAAAATAAAATTTTCATCGGTCACTTAAAAAAACACCCAGTATAAAATGGATAAAAACCGGAAGGCTTGTGACTGTCCTATTCAGCACTGTAGCACCATTTGGGGGAAGTATCCACTGGATGCAAACTGCGGACGCTCCAAAATGGTGCTACAGTGCATAGAATTGTTAAAATTTGTTATTCTTTTCGGTATTTACAAAAAGTATTGTCATTTCATAATGTTATGGTTGTACAGCTGATGGCAGATGGACTATTCTGATGATGTCTTTTATACTTTTCTGAACTTTGACCGTGTTCTTTACTGAGAGTCACAATTCTTTTTGCAATTGAATTAATTCACATGACCAACGTAAAGCCATCCATGAAATCTTACCAAAATTTTGCTAGTGTGACTTTACATCCATAGAACATATTCTGAAAATCATCCACCTAGAAAAGTAGTCCCTCCTCCAGAAGGATTTTTACAACTTCTACTTGCGAATTGTCCGAACAATCCTTTTATTGCAATTTAAAAAAAAACAGTAGACCAAAAAAAGTGCATGCAAATTTTTGACCAGTTTCAAGATGATCACACACATTCACCACACAAACACAAAGCTGCTTGTCTCAAACCTGCTGGAACCCTTTCACCAGAGACTTCCATTGTAAGTGCATCGTGTGTGGTTTTTGTTTTGGGTTTTTTTGACACAAAAAAGGAAAAAGTCTGCATCTTTGACCGAAGCAGATGTTGTTGATAAAGCTTAATGGTATTTAACCTGGAAAAACGATAAGCTCATTACTTTTATCTCCCTACGTAGCACCACCTCTCTCCAGGCTGTCCAGGCTGGTTAAGGCATGCTGGGGTGTGCGGGCTTTTAGTCAGTCTGTCACTATGTGTTTATCAGAGAGGAATTCATGCTGCTGGAAGCCCCATCTGTCCTCTGTTCCTCTTGTCTGTGTGAATCTGTTTCCCGTCTTCCTGAACACTATCATGAGTCTGAGTTCTTGCTGTAGTGCCGTGACATACAAGATGTGACACTGAGGTTGAAGATCTATGGATTGAAGTCGTTTTAGACTGGTTTGGATCATTTAGGTGCATAACTGCTTTCTTTCAGGTATTTGGAAGCTAGATGATGCATGTGTTGTGTAATGTTTGTCAGCGAGGTCAAAAAATGCATTCTATTCAGTAAGTAGTACAAGTAAATGTAGTTTTAGATGTTATTTTTATGTGTTTGTAGAAATGTAAGGTTGGTTTGAATGGTGGGAAGGCAAAGTAGTCTTGGTTAAGGGCAGGGTGTACTCTTTGAAAACTTCCTAGATGGAAAATCCACCCAGTGCCACATTTCCCAAAGATAAAAACTGTTCAGTGCTAAATTACAACCGAGTCTTTTCAAAGAACTGACATGGACCGTCTTAAAGTTGTTTATCCCACAGACGCTTGTAATTAGGCTTCAGGCCAGGCATGATGTGCCTTGTCTTTGGTGTTCAGCCAGAAAATCACTGAACGTGTGTGTTTGGAAGTGGAAATCTTTCTGAATCTTGAATTCTCTGAATGGCTGGGTGGGGGTGTGCCTGTTGCTGGTGAACATTTTAGATGCATGTGGGTTTTTTTTGTTAATTTTAAAATTCATCCATTGCTCATGATGTTGAAATTGACATTTTTGTTTGTCTCTACAGAGTACAGAGCAGGTGACTGCTTTCTGCCGCAACCTTCAAGACATGAATTCCACAGAGGGTCCCGTTTCCTGTTCCTCGTCTTCCTCCACATCTTCCTCTTCTTCATCCTGTGTGCCCAGCCCCATCTCAACCCTGCCAGTTCTCTTCACCCCACGCCAGCTCTCAGATGCTGATAAACTGCGTAAGGTCATCAGTGAGCTGGTGGACACTGAGAGGACCTATGTTAAGGTCAGTATCTGCTGTGCTTTCAAAGCGATAGATATAAAACCTGCTGGACGAAAACTCCAGCTTACAACTTCTAATATAAAAGCTGTGCTGAAGCCAAACATGAACAAGTCTTTGACTCTCTATCTACAGGACCTGAACATTTTGATAGAGCGCTACCTGAACCCTCTACAGAAGGAGAGCTTCCTCTCACAGGATGAGGTGGGACTATTTATGTACATGCATGTTTGTGTATTTATAATATCTATCTTTTTAGATATAACTATCTAAAATTTAAAAATCTAGAATTAATAGTATAAATTAACTTCTGAAAATATTGAGTAAGGATTCTGAATCTCTCATTCTCTCTACGATCATAGCTTGATGTGCTTTTTGGAAACTTGGCGGAGATGGTGGAATTCCAAGTGGAGTTTCTAAAAACACTGGAAGATGGAACCAGATTGGTTTCAGATCTAGACAAACTGGAAAGAGTGGATCAATTCAAGGTCAATATATTAGTCCATTTTAATTAAATGATTTTGGATCATCTGAGTCGATGCTAAATATGATTGCCACCATAAGAAAGTCACTATTTTCTACTAAATGTATGTTTTAGTTAAATTCATTGTCTTCTAACTTCCAGAAAGTACTGTTTTCCCTTGGTGGATCCTTCCTGTACTATGCAGATCGTTTTAAGATCTACAGTGCTTTTTGTGCCAGCCACACAAAGGTCCCAAAGGTCCTTACCAAAGGTAATGCCACTGCACTTTCAGAGACTGGTTTATTAGCATTAGCACAATAAGCAATGTTTTAAAGTACAGGGGAGCACTCGGTTCCTTGAGTACCATTCCTTGTCTTTTAATTGCCATGTTCGATGACCATGCGTTGGCTAGTTTTATTTGTTAGCTTATTCAAAGCTAGAGGGCTGTTTTTACTCTCTCACAAGTAAAGGATGTACCCCAAAGCATTTTCCTGAGGAGTGATGACCCTTTTTAGAGGTCTACTGTAAAAAAATTGCCATTTCCCAAGGCACCAAAAGCTTTCGGTGATGTATGTGAACGAAGATGTTTCCTGTGGGACGAGTGATAAAGTTTTAAGTTCACTGACTGATATTTTTTGGTTAAATGTGTTTGTGTATACCTCTATTTTCCTGAAATGTGAGGCTAACATTCTGGCAGTTGAGAAAGCTATACATTTTATTTACTTGACTATGGTGGTCTTTAATACCAGTATATCAAGGCCCCTGTTCAAGTTAAAGTCTAGTTTACTGATGCAACTGATTTTGAAATTCCTGTACCATCCAATAACTTCTCCACACTTTTGCAGCTAAAACAGACCCGGAGTTCAAGGCATTCCTGGCTGAGAGGAACCCCAGGCAACAGCACTCCTCTACACTGGAGTCCTACCTGATCAAACCCATTCAGCGAGTCTTAAAATACCCACTACTCCTGAGGGAGCTTTACTCACTTACCGACCCTGACAGCGAGGAACATTACCATCTAGATGGTAAATATGGAGATCTAGATACTAATTGAGCATAATTTCAGGCCATGGGTGGATCTAATGGTGCAGCTCCTCTTCTTAGCCAGGTTTTGAAGACTTTTGAAAACCGAATTGCTTGTCTGTGTATACTATATAGTAGCTTTTACTTGTATAATTAGTCAATCAGTAGGGCTGTACAATTGATCAAAATAATAATAAAATATATTTTTTTGTAGTTGCAATGAAAGCCATGAACAAAGTGGCCAGTCACATAAATGAAATGCAGAAGATTCACGAGGAGTATGGAGCTGTGTTTGACCAACTCATCAACGAGCAGAGCTCTGACAAGAAAGAGGTACAGTTCTGGTCTCTCTCAGGCTTTCTAATTCACACTTTGCAAGAAATATTGTAATGCTGCCATCAAATGTCATTATGTGTGTGCACTGATGTCATCTAACATCTTAAATAGCAAATAGATTGTTATACAACATTGTTTTCTCTTCTTGCAGGTTGCTGATCTGTCAATGGGCGACCTCTTGTTGCATGACACAGTGGGCTGGATCAACCCACCAACTTCTCTCATGAAGGGGAAGAGGGACCCAGAGCTGGCTTCGTTCGGTGAGTGTTTGTAAAATGTTTCTTCCCTAAATAGAATCCTATTCTCTTATTCATTAGTCTGTTCCCTACAGTAATGGTTCCCTGCATCAGTAAAGGCCAGCTGTATCTTTGGGCACAATGGTATTAGAGGAGCCACCTTGTCCTTGGCTCTTAAGACATTAAAGTTGCATTTTTACACAAGGCTTTTTTTACCCCCTCGGCTAAGACATTTGTGAAGAAGAAACTCTTCAGATGCTTTAAAAAAATGGGTCAGTTTGCCATTGAAGTTGGCAGTATTTCACCAGGTCGCGTTTTTACTCCCAACTCTTCTAAAAAGAGCCCCAAGCATCTCTATTGTGAATGTTTATTGTTGTATGCTTTTGTGTCTTAATGTTTTATTTCATTCCCCCCCTCTCAGTTTTCAGAACGGCAGTTGTTTTTGTGTATAAGGACTGCTCCAAACACAAGAAAAAAATCGTAAGTGCTTTTTTCCCTTTCTTCATTATTCATTAATAGAGATCTGACATAGGCTTTAAGTGCTCGCAGACTAGCGCTTTTAAGAGGTGTAGTTTTGGGGGTTTACTGAAGGGGACGTTGTCACAAGTGAGGATGCATTTCTGTTGTATTGGGTTCATTTCTGTAGTCTCTTTGGCTTATTTTACATGGCCAACAAAACTCTGACCATTGACTCTGAGACCTTTCACTTGTTTGTGATATTGCTATGTGGAATAGAGAATATATCACTTTCAAAACTCTATGTTTTCAGCGTATCGGGTGGTTAATGCCAATAAAGATTAACTGAAATGTTTTCTTGATCCTCAAAAAAAAATGTTTTTTTGTTATTGTCTTAGGGTGGATCTCACAGAGCATCAGTCCTTGATGAGAGAGACCCTTTTCGTTTTAGACACATGATCTCTACAGACACTCTCCAAGTTCGCAACCTCCCTAGTAAGTATTTGTCTAATGGTTTCATTCCTAATGAGACCCATGAATTAACTCATGTTTTTAACGTTGATAATGCATGTAATGCATTTTACATCTGATATGCCCTGATGACACTTGATGAGCATAGTAAAGTTTCCTTTGGCCCAGCTGGCCAGAATGCTAATATTCCCTATTGATGGTTGGGGGGTCAAAGATCATCCTACAGGAACTTAGGGTCTGCACTTTGGTTCGTTGTCCCAGGGTCTGAGTCTTCCATGAGGTTCATTAACCCTGTGCTGATCTGGGAGGTTTTGTACTTTACAGGGTTTCCCACAGTCCTTTTACAAGCATACTGTTAACCTGGCGTTTCTTTAATTTCAGATTCAGAGGGGTCTGCAATGTGTGAGATCGTTCACATGAGGTCAGAATCTGAAGGGAGACCCGAGAGGACTTTCCACATCTGCTGCAGGTGAAGTCCAGATTTTCTTTCACAATTCCTTCATAATTCTTAACTTCTATGCATAAAATGAAACCAGTTTGGCGATACCAACATGCTAATCTACCATTTTAAATTTAATATTCTTCTGAGATCAAATTTCTAACAGCAACTTGTCCTAGAGTTAAGCATGCTAGAAACACGTGTTAGCAAAGCAATATGCTAAAAGATTCATGTGTTGAAACATGCCAACAATACTTAAACGTGCTTAAAACAAGTTAAAGTATGTTAGCTGCATATCAAATACTTTTTGGGGGCCACTGTTAAAAAGTATTTCCTTTCCGTTCCTTACTAAAAAAAATATTTATATATTTTCAGCTCTCCAGAGAGTAAAAAGGACTTCCTGAAGACCGTTCATTCTATCCTGAGGGACAAACAGCGGCGTCAGTTAATGAAGACTGAGAGTTTGCCTCAGAATCAGCAGTACATTCCCTTCGGAGGAAAGCGGCTTTGTGCACTAAAGGGTTCACGACCCACAATAAACAGAGCGGGTATGTTCGGGACGTCTTGCGCAAATTGAACATTGCTTACTTTTTTCTGCAACACTCCCCTTCTCTCTGCTCCCTATATTCCTGCTTACTCTCATTAACTGTATTAATGCCGCAGTTTTATTTTCAGGCTTTAGGGTGAGCTGATTATTACGTAACCAATTGAAATCCTACTGTCCAGTAGATGATTTTGCTTTCTTTCCTAAAGCAGAAACCTCTCTGCTGACATAAGAGGATAGTTAGCATTCATGCTTTCTTCTCTTCCAGTTTCAGCCCCATCTCGAACCCTGGGCCGCCGGAAGCTGATCCGTAATCGTTTCACCATAGACACAAGTGTGGTTTTCAACGACGGCTCGTCCCAGGAGCTCTCGCCCATCTCTCCAACCGAGCCCCCGCTGAAACCCCAGCAGCCCATCCGAGACACAGACCGCTGGGTGGAGGATCAGTTCGACCTGCAGAACTACGAAAACCAGGACGACGTGAAGGAGACGGACATCCTCAGCGACGACGATGAGTACTGCCAATCCGTCCGGGGCCCTTCCTCCGAGCCGAGTCTGGAGGAGTCTTTAGAGGCCCTTTCGGTAGAAGGAGACGAAGACAAAGGTCTCAACGGACTTTCGGACGACAAACCTCCGAAATCACACGCCCCGCTGAAGCTGACCCTCTTGAGAAAGCAGTGCGCCGTGGAGGGTGTCACATCCGAGAGGGAGTGCGAGGTTATTTGGGTTCGCAGGGACGATTTTAAAAACGGCTACAACAGCGACATCTTCTGAGCGGAGAGGGAATGTGCGAGCTGTGGTGTTTTGTTTTATAGACTTGTGCGAGAGTAAGGCAGAAACCTACTCCTCCAAGCCTACGATGCACTGACAATCCTACTGAAAGCCAGAATTGAAGAACTTCCACCATAGGAAAAACCGATGTTTCAAACCCCTCCACCCTAAAATCAATGTAAACGTCCTGCCATTTAAGTCCAGACATCACAAGATGCCAGCTGTACAGCTAATGTATTTATAAAGGCTTCATACTGACCGACGGGCAGCTACATGTTCTTTCAGTTTGAAACGCAAGATCATGATCGATCTGTTTAGTTGTGGTTCATGTCCTCATTTTTATTCAGGGATTTGTGACTTGACGCTTCGAATAATAACCTCGCTAGTTTTTCTTAATGGCTACACAAGCAGGCAGTTTTTTTAGTAGAGCGCAACAACATTCCCTGAAAATATCCCGACAGTTCGGCTAGCTGTTTAATGCCATTCCTGTTACAAAGCCAACAGTTCCATGCTTGCTGTCTTTGTTCCCTTTTGTTCATAGGTCACCAGCAAGCCAGTATTAACAATCACTGTACCGCACACACACAGAGCGACGATGATTTACTTGAATATGTTAGAAAAATTGCAATAATGTAATTTCGTTTATTCGTTATGAAATCAAACTACCCATAATGCTCACTCATTAGGCTTTGTTGTTCTTGTGAAATCAACAGCCAGATTTTTAGGTGCATAAATGAGGTATTTTAATTCAAAGGACCCCTACAAAGTGCTCAAATGTAGCAGATTTGTCGCGGTGAGAATGACTTTTGAAAGGTTTTCTGGTATGTTGTAAATTGGTGAAGATAAATACGCACATGTTACACTCCTGCACGTGTATTTTAAAATAAGAGATGCCCTTCCACGTGTAAAACAATCACTGCACCTTCAGCCATGGATCCTTTTTAGTGGAACTGACTAAAGTGTCAAAGCTCCTTGGTTTTACCCTCTGCCTTTTTTGAGACTCTGTATGTTCATACTGTGGAAATAATTATTAACCTAAAATAAATTTTCCTAATTTATATTTGCAGTTTTATCCAAATAACTTTGTACGTGTTCTGTTCTTTGTCAACACAGCAGCTGTTTGCTGTGTTTTAAATAAAGTTTGGTGTGATTTTTAAACGGCGACTTGTCTTATTTAAAACCTAAAGTCTGCAGGTTATGACTGAAATTGAAAAATGGTAAGATCTGGTGTGTGTGCGAACGCTGCTACCAGATAGATCCTCAGCTTAACTAAAACCCAGCGCCACAGCTGATCTTAACCCTCAAAGAGAGAAGCAGGGGAAGCGTCATCTTGATACCACACGAGAATGTTTATGAAAATGTCCTTGTCATATCAGGTACAAACACAAGGTGCCACTGTAGCGCTGAAACCAACTACCTGACGCCAAACTGGCGCTTTTTTTTCTTTCATATAAATTATTAATGATTTTAACTCAACAGAATGTCGTCATCGTCTTTTCTGTATTTTCCACCCACAGAAGGTAAAAAATAAGTCATATTTAATGGGCACCGAGACAGCGCCTACATTTTCTCCTCCAAGTAGTAGTTTGATACATTTTTATCTAAAGAACAGTTTTTCAAGATCATGTTTTTTTTTCTTTTTCTTTTTTTAATAAAATATTTTATTACACATTTTCTAAAATGTATCAATTTCAGGGATATTAGTAATTTTGTACAATTAATGTGTGTATGTTACAAAACAATTCTCAACATTATAGACGCATTCTATATGAAGTAAAAAAAAAAATATATATATATATAGTATCAACAGGCAGCAGTTCAGAAAGTGCACCAGAACGTAATTTTGAGAAACCAATTTCGATTTCGAAAATGAAACACCATTTACAGTGTTTGTAGTGAATACAGCACTAATAACCACTTCTCTGCCGCTGAATGAAAAACAAATAGGATGCTCCAGTTGATAAATAGCACATCACATGTCTATTTCTGGTAGCTCTCAGACCATGAGAGCCTGAGGTAAAAAGAATGTTACCAAAACAACAAACTAAAGGACAGTTGTTCCACATCAATTTTGGAAATGTATGCTTCATAAAAACTTTCTAGCACTCCCAAAGCCCTTATCAGTCCTGGTCTGATTCTATGCATTCTTGAAGAAATGTTATCCACCGCCAAGTACGTTCAGTGAGTTTTAAATTACATTTAATAAGCAAATCTGTCGAATTGCATTTCCTCATCATTGAACTGCTTTATTATGTGTTGCTAAATGATTTGTTGTGGTCGATCTGCTTTATGGATTGTGATTTTTTTTTCTCTCTTAAAACATTTTCATTCTTTACGCACACTTCTGCCTGCTGACTAGTCAATTTTAATGAATAATAAATCATAAACATGTCAATAAATGCACTGAGGTGAGAATGTGACCATGCATTATTTGAAATGTTTCTGCAATTCTTTATTTCTTTTCTACAATCCACAGTTGATCATCAATATTAGCTTTGCCGCTAGCACACTCCATCAACAGAGGTTTGAAAAAGAAAAAGAGAAGGAATCATGGATGAGTTACTGAATCAAACTAATGAAACATTCATCAGACAGAGGAGAGTAAGAATCCTATGTGTTGATATGATTTGTGCTTTCTCTGTGTAGCTGTGATCAGAGGGTTACTGAGGTGGAAACTCACTGTACGCTCTGAATCATGGACAGAATATGAAGGACTTTGGACTAAATGTTCTTTTTTTCCACGATGCCAGTTCATTAACATGCAAAGCCTATTTAGATCCAGCCCTGTGGTCAGCTCTCTCTTTAACTGTCTCTTTGGTTCTGGCTGTGGCTGCATGGATCGGTTCACTCATGAGCATTCAGTGCACCCGTCCCGACATTGCCAGGCGCAGCCTGATTGGAGCAGCCTGTTTGCACCTGCTCGCTTCACTCACTACTTTCATCCCTGTGTCCTGGACGGCACTCAGCATCTTTCATGCCGATCGTGGTCTGAGCTCCATTTGGTTCCACATGGGGACTGCTCTGTTTGTAGGTTGGCTGGCCTCGTGTTTGTGCACAGCCGGGTTGTTGCAGTGCTGTTCTGGGCCCCTTGTCAGGGCAGGAAAAGAAACAAGAAACAGTACTCCAGCCATAGTGACATCAGTTTGGACACAATGTTCAGCTCAGCCAGCCTATAGACGTATTAGTGAATCACTTGAAATAAAACTGAAGGGATATTTTAACATGCGCAACAAATTATAAAGTTGTGTCATATTAAGGTGTTTCATTTATTTAGTCAAATAAATAGGCAACCATTTTGTTTTTTTATTTTTTATCCTTTGCTGTTATATGATTTGTCCAACAGGTGGCGTTGTGCCCCGCCATTTGGCAAAAAGAAAGCTTTTTAATTAACTCTGCCGTTCATTGGACAGATTCAGAGTTTGAAGAATGATGTTTGATTTTTGATAAATGTTGATTTTTCACTCTATTTTAATAATAAAAATAAACACTAACAGGGATGAGTTACATATTGTTACATACTGACGATATATATTCTATCTTTTTGCCAAACAAAGTTATCATTTGCACCCGAGTGATCTGTAAAGCTTTGAGAATCATTTCGACCCAATGAACCAAGAATCGATTCAAAAGAACACTTCGTGCATGCGAACAAAACATCATCACTATTTCTGTGGACTGCCCCGTGCACGCTTATATTTTGAACATGAACTAATTACGAGCAATTTTCTAACTTCCAATGGCAGCATTCATCTCTGTTTTGCCTCAAACGGATTCTACAACGGTTTGAAGAATAAAAATAGAAATAGAACACTAAAGAAAATTTAAGAGCCTGCAAACTCACCTTTAATCGGAGTGAAATTCGAAATGAAGACAAGGTCTCCAAAAAAGCCAAACGCTTAGCAGATTTTTCTTTAATCCTGCGTCTGGATCATGAGTCGGTCAGTGGCACGCGCTCTTTACTATCCTGGCAGTGCGCGTGCGGAGTGCTACAAGTATTTGAAGCGATGAACAAAGGATATCAGCACAAAATCCTACCTGAAATATCTTGAAGACAGCGTTACATCGTGGATTTTCTGGGAAAGGATGATAACGTGTTGTTTTTGAGGCAATAACCGGCTTTTACGAGGAGCTGTTACCATTGCGCGCGATGGGAGGTGAATGGAAGTTGATGAGCGCGCGCTATGGTTCCTTAAATCCAGTTTTATGACATGAAGTTTATTATTTTTACCTCTTTTGATTACAGAGCCATGGAGAAGCGCAAAAGACTGTTATTTTTCCTTTTTTACTTGATGTCAAAGTTCTACCTTAGTGACCAGCAGGTCATACGAATCGGTAAGTTTATCATGACTCGTCATTGTCACCTGCAATTATTGTTAATTCATAAAACTTTCAGTGTTTGTTCAGCATTGGGTGTCTTTGTTGTCACGACGCAGCTCTTTAAGCGACTTGAAGTGTTATTGCTTGTTTAAAAATACACCATCTATCTAATGTTTTATGACCTCTAAATGAATTCAGTTTATTTGTCGTGTCTGCATCCGTGTAGAATATGGTCTGCATATTCACTTGATTTATCAGCTAATCTGTTTTGTTGCAGAAGTCTAACCAAGTGTTAAAACTTTTCAAAATGGGTGAAATCATTCACAAAGAATAGCAGTCACTTGTACTGTTTGTAAGGTTGACCTTTCTTTACATAATAAGTGTACTTGGCAGGCCATCTTGAAAGTAAACAAACCATAAATGCATTCCTCATTTAATATTAAGCCATCAGCATCATCATCACCAAAATGAATTTGAGAGATTTGATCACTGGCTCTCCTCTGTGTGTTATTGAGATAAAGCGTCCTGTACTCACACAGAGGACAGTAGGGTCTGATGATTGCTGCTGTCTGACTTTGCCATCAGAGTAAATCCCCAAAGCAGTTTTAACAACCTACATTAATCCTCTTTCCTACCCAAGACTGATTTGATGTTCCTCTCCAAATGATGGGACTTCAGTTGAAACAGAAAGCTTGGCGTATTGCTTCTTTGGGATTGATTGTAAAATACTACTCGTATAAATAATAGCTTATATGGACATGCATCATCCATCCGCAAATAAACCAGACTTTGAAGTGATCTACATTTATGCTTGCTGTATATATCCACTTTTAACGTGTGTTATTTTTCCTAGGACTGGTGTATAGAGTAGAATGAAAAAGTACTTTAGCTCTTGATGTAACCTTCTGACTGCCCTATTGATTCCACAGGTATTTTATCAGTTCTCTGCCTGAGGGGGACTTATTTCACCCACAACATGTTTGGACTCTCTTTATCGGAGACATTTGTCAAAGTTTATAAGATATCGCTGGTTTACAGATGTTCCGTCATCTTGAACAGGGTGATATGTCTTGAAGATGGATGTGCGTTGGAGCAATGAATCGTTTTATTAGATAAACTCACACCCTTAGACATACACATTCATTTGGTAGGACATTGTTTATCAGGCTGGCGATACAGGGAAGTGTCCCTGTGTGCTCTTGAAAATATAGGTGCACCCAACTGCCATCTGTCATCTGAATGTTATGATTGGCATCTAAAGCGCAAGTCGCTTGAGACATGGAGTGAAGGTGGGCTTAGTTTGCATAATAGCGAGCTGTAATGGATACACTGACATTTCTCAGCTTTTCACAAATGTATATGTCAACATTGCTTGACAAGGTGCAGCTAGTGCTTCTTTTCCACAGATTATGGGCAAAGTGTGAACTGAAAACAGATGTTGAATGATACAGAATAAAAACAGATTCGCAGGGTTTGGTTAGTTTTAATTTTCAGTGACTATATTAATTGTATTGACCATTTTGAAGGATTTACTGGTGTTTGGACAACAATGGTTTGGACACTTTAAATATCAATAACTTCTGAGAATACATAAAGGTATAGATTTTGATAAAAACGCTGTGTTTACATTAGATATGACTGGAGCAACTCCTGTTACTATTTTAAATAGTTTCAGCAAGTTTGTCCAAAGGCACCCACCACTTTGAGATCACATGACCAGCTGAATACTACTACTAAGAGTGTCTGGATGTAACCGATTAGTTAGATTTGCCATTTACAGTTGAAGGAGGAGTTCAAAACTAAGACATCAGGTTGGATACTTTCTGTTTTCCATAGTGATGTTTGCATACTTTATTACAGATGTTGTGGATTAGTGGAATATTAAATTTGTATGAATATGATAACTTTATCTAATCCGATATGACAATATATCCATATCAGAGACATAATAGGAGTTGTTTTAACTTAAATGTAGTGGCAGTCAGCATTTTGAGATCTCACAACCAACTGAATACTATTTGCTTTATCTGGGTAGCCCACACTTAAAAAGTAGTGGTGGGCCGTTATCGGCGTTAACGCGCTGAGTTAACGCGAGACTCTTATCGCGCGATAAAAAAAATATCGCCGTTAATCTATTCACAAAGTTGGGTTGGGAGCTGGG
>JAUCMT010000002.1:8657196-8667476 GCA_032357475.1 Enteromius thamalakanensis | reverse complement strand
TTTTGAACCGGCCATGGAGGCCTCTGAACTCTCTCTCTGCTCCGACCAGGCCATGGAAGCCTCTGAACTCAGGCACTGCTCTGAACCGACCATGGAGGTCGTTGAACTTTCTCTCTGCCCTGAGACAGCCCCAGGAGCCGTCGAGCTCTTATCCAGACCTGCCCTGGCTGCCGGGACCACTCACCCCCAGCCAGACACAGGTACGAACTTGGCCTTAGAGGCCACCACTAACTTGTTTATGCTTCTCTGTGCAGTCCGGCCTCCTGCTCCACCCTGGAGGACGTATTTGCCCTCTTATCCGCCCTGGAGGGCGTCTTCGCTGTCTGATCTGGCCAGGTGGGCCTCTCCTCCATCTTCTCCGCTCAGTTGGGCCTCTCTGCCGTCTGCACTGCCCTGGAGGGCGTCTCTGCCGTCTGCACCTCCCAGGTGGAAGTCTCCACTGTCTACTCCACCCTGGAGTGTCTTGAATCCACACTTAAGGGAGGGGCTATGTCACGAATGGCACTGGAGTTGCCCGCGGAAGCCTTCAGAGGGCACTCCGGCCCTGACTGTGTTCATTGTTTGTGTGTCTCTCTGTTCGCTGTTTAGGACTTGTATTACGAATTGTCTCCGATTGTTTCCATATCAAGCCTGTAATGTCTCCACCCCACTTGTGTGTTGCCATGTCTACATATTAGTCCAGTTCGCTGTTCAATGTGTAAATGTACCTTGTGCTTTCCCCTTTGTCAAGCCATTTGAGTTCCCTGTGTTTCGTTCGGTGTATCGCACTGGATTTATCATTGACCCTGCCTGCTTTGGATATTCTCTCTCGTCTTCACCCTACTGGATAACGTTTGTCCATCGCATGACCACCGCTACGCTATTGGATTATTCTATTGTCTCAACCTCTGATATTCCTGCTGTTCCAAGACCCAGCTAACTGTACTGTGTGTTCATTTAATAAATGTTTGCAAGTGGATCCGCATGCCTCATGTCTCATTCATGACATTGAGATACTATTTTAATTTTGTTATTATTTAAAATGGGATTTTAAATTTTTTCTGCTTTCATGGTCATTTTATTGTTTTAGTAATTTATTTTTTGTTGTATGTGTTTCTTTTAGATAACTATATAGATTTTTATATTTGTTTATAATTTAATTTTATACTTTTTGAAATTCATTTTCAATTAAGTCTTAGATATTTTAGTTCAAGGTAAACTAAATGAAAATAAGAAATGTTGCCTCGTTAAATACCTGAATTAAAATAAGCCATTTTTATATTTTATTTTAGTCAACTATAATAAACATGTCATGCAGTTATATACTCTTTCAATTTGTTACCTTTGAAAAGAACTTGTCCTTGATGTGAAATAAAGTACTGTATTAACAGAATATTTTTTAAATAATACAATTATGCAAAGCTCTGCCTCAACATAAAAGCATGTAGATCAAAAGCCCATAACTTTATTGTTTATCACAATGGTGAAATGCATGTAATGACACAAACATCATGACAGAAAATGGATTCATTAAAGTTGCGGTCTCCAAGGTGAATGGCAGAGGCTTTGGACATCCCTAGGGGACCATTTTCCAATGAATAGAAATAAAGCATTAAAGCATGCTCAAGTAACCATCACAGCGCCTACGCACACATACAAGAGTGCCTATATGCCACTCTGTCGGCTTTTTAATTCTGCTTCAATGCCGCCTGATGTCTTAAAGACACTGGAAATCTATTCCGTTCCAATGGCTGACTCTTAATGTGCCAATTAAAGGAAAAAGTGAAGCTAGATGGATTTGGTGTTTTCAGGATAATAAAAGATCGATGAGGGATCAGGCTTCTTAATCATAGTGGAAAAAGAGTAAATAAACATAGCTAAACCGTAGATCCGATACTTCCATAAAAATGAACCGAGACAACTCTGTTTGCTGAAAAACAACTCTCCTTCATGTTAGTGCATCTGCCTCGTCTGGAAAAGCTTCAGGCTTCATTCTCATCCCGATCCAGCCCAGCCTGACCATCTCCCTCTATATGAAAGTAATCAGTTTTTCACAGACAAAATCTCCTCTCCTTTCTCCCCGTGTGGAGCGCTCGGTCCACGCTCTCCCCGAGGGACTATATCTGAACATCAGACGGTGTTATCCACAGCAGGACTTTCTGGCTTGGCTTTAAGTCCTGCTCATTCCAATTCGGCTTTCCAAAAGCCAAAACAAGCCACCCAGACCGGGTTTCACAGAAGCTCGTATCTACACTCTGATGAGCTTCATCTCACACACATTAACATTTCCTTTTAATTATTCTTATCTTCATTCACAGTCTTTTCATTGAAGAGCCAATCTGTCACTTTCGCTGTCTGAGCTTGGCTGTTTATCGACGAGTTCATGGCCCATTATTTCCTGCAGAGACCTGTTTGTTGGACGTCTGTGAATAGAGTCTGATCTCAGGTTGATGTTCTCTAGACACATTGTTTTCGTATGATGTGTAGTATCCACAGCGTTACAAGTAATAGGACATAACAATGTGTGTTGCACCAGATGCTCATGCATTATTCCGGTTATACACTCCACTGAAAAAGTCTTGGCCACTTACTCCAGACATCTACTGCGTGTTGACGCTGCACCCGACTGAGCTAAATTGGTTCTTGATTGGCATATTCAGTAACGAAGTCTGATGTTTTGGCCATGATCATTTGCTGATTCAGGTGTTAACGCTCTGTTTTGATCTTCGTGATTGTCTGATTTGCATGTGATCATTGAGAAGAAATGATGTTGATTAACCTTGTGCGGTTTTAATAAGCTTTACTGCCAGTGAGGGAAGTGTTTTAAAAATGGCATGTTAAAGGTCAAACACGGTATTGGCCAATTAGTCTAAATTTCTTAAGTAGCTAAATCTGCGTGATTTGCCATTTCAGATTTTCTAAATGTTATGAGATCGCTAAATAACCTGCTGCAACCTGTAAGCGAATGACATCACATATTAGTTTTGGCATTTAGATGCATCGTACTAGGTTAAACAGCAATTGTAATCTGCTGGGGGTTTTTTCTTATGAATTATTAAGATTCATAAAATGGTTGGTTTAATGTCTCACATTCATTAGCAATAGTCTTTTATGGTTTTAATAATACTGGCAACATTAAACGCTCACTGATTTTTTTATTTTATTAATCCTCTACAGTTAGATACAGACAATTCTTTGTTCTTCTGCTTGTAGTTGATTTCTTTGTTCTTCATTTTATTACAGACTCTACTGAAAATGTTTGCTTCAAGCAAAATATACTCAAAGGTTATACCTGTCTTTTTGAATGGTGTCCATTACTCAAGGGCTGTTATTTAATAAAGCGCAGCAAAAACTCTGCCCAGATGCTGTTGTTGCAATCCTTAATTGTCAACTTATGTCAAGCATCAGTGTGGTCTGGACGGGAAATACATTTCAGTTTTGTCTTAGATGGACTGAGAGGACAAGAATATGTACTGTATGTATGCATTTATTTTGTGAACAGCTGGTTTTAAATAAAGAAAAGCTGGATTTTGGTGTTTCAGTATGCTTTATCATTAAAGGAATAGTTACTGTAACCCGAAAATGTTAATTCTGACATCATTTACTCACCTTTAAGTAGTTCCATACCTGTATGATTTTTTTGTTCTGCCGAACACAAAGTAGGATAATTAGAAAAGAGTTTGTAACCAGGCTGTTTTGGGTCACCATTAAATTCCAATTGTAAATTTATTTGAACATTTACCTATTTTACTGTAAATGCAATTTTAGCAAAAGCTGTGTTCTGCTTTTTAAAAAAAAATGCATTAACTTGGAATTGATTTGTATTTATCATTAGCCTGGTACTATTGTTTAACTGCTTTTCAATTAGTGTAAAACTGGAATTTATCCATTACATAGACAGTATTTTTATGTTTAATTTGTACCTTTAGCTAAGCACTGTTTTTAAATAACTGTGTATCAAATGTGATGTATCAAAGCTGAGTTTATCTTTTTTTTTCAGTTTGCCTTATCATTAACTTGGCACCAGTGCTATGAATTGAAATTTAATGAGATTTATGGATTACTAGGCCATTGATTTTACCTTTATGCTTACCTTGTTGCTTAACACATTTTTCTTCTTTATTTTGATTAAAGGGGGCATCTTTGAGACGCGAGAGAATGAACCAGTCAGCATGGATGAACTCGCCTTTAAATTTGCAGTTACAAGTATTAACCGAAACAGAACCTTGATGCCAAACACCACATTGACCTACGATATCCAGAGAGTAAACCTTTTTGACAGCTTTGAAGCCTCCAGAAGGGGTATGACTCTTTATTTATTTTTGTATTTATGTTTAATATATCTACGGTAGTAAATCTACAAAATATTTTCATGGTCATGATCTTTACTACATATTCTTATGATTTTTGGCATACATTTCTTTTTATAATTTTGACCCATGCAATGTAATTTTGGGTATTGCTACAAATACACCCCAGCGACTTTTTTTTAAATATTAAATATTAATTTAATTGAATATTATAAATTGAATATTAGTTCTTGTCTATATCTTGTAGGTCTCTCAAAATAACATATTTTTGTACTTCACCAAATTGCCATTATAGTGTAATGTAATGAAAACTTAGCAGATTTAACAAGGCTAGACTATTGCTTTTATTTCATGCATGCTTGGTTGTTTAGTTTTTTCCTCATTATTTTTTCATACCATCACATATTTTTTCATGTGACATGTTTTTGTTCCCCTGTTTCTTTCTCTCCATTTTTCTTCTCTCAGTATGTGACCAGCTAGCCCTGGGGGTCGCGGCGGTCTTCGGCCCGTCTCACAGCTCCTCGGTCAGTGCCGTCCAATCCATTTGCAATGCCCTGGAGGTGCCGCACATCCAGACGCGCTGGAAACACCCATCTGTGGACAATAAGGACAATTTTTACATTAACCTCTACCCTGAGTACACCTCTATAAGCAGGGCAATCCTGGACATTGTCATTTTCTACAAATGGAAGTCTGTTACTGTGGTTTACGAGGACAGCACAGGTGAGTGACTGTTATAGCTTAGAAAAAGGTGGCAGTTTTTGAAAAGGGTTTTTTGAAGGGCAGCTCAGTGTGCTATTTTGAGGTTTTGTTGAGAGGTTTTTTGAAGTGGAATCTTAACACCTTTGAGCTTTAAAATGGAAGACTGCAGGCCACAACATTTATACGGAAATCATTTTTCCTGCCTGAAAGAGTAACTGATATCCACATATATTTGCATTCTATTATATTTGAAACAATTGAAAGAGAATTTAACAGTAACTCCAGCATTGCTTTAGGCATCATTGGATGCTGGTTCTCAAACATGGGCAGCTCAAGTTTTGTTCAGAAACAGCACGCACCAACATTAAACCAGAATAAACCGGTTTTGGTGGTTCAAGCTTTTTTTTTCAGCAGGGTTCCCTTTTAGTCCGGTCACTCCGAGTCTCGCTTCGAGGGACCAGTCCACTTCTAAGTGTATAAAAACGAGCCAATTAACATTGGCATGCACTGATTGTATCCAGCTGCAGCTGATCACAGCATATTCAGCTTTTCGCTTCGGAGCAGAGCATGCACAACATTCAGCTCCCTCTCCTGCTTCAAGGATTTATGGCTGGTGTGACGGCGTCAACAGCGGTTGTTGTTCTTGTGTCGAGTGGGTTGCCACATCAGGCTGCACTACCCCTCTGTTGTGTGCAAGTCTCCCCTGTGCCCCTCTGCACACTAAAAGTGCTTTTTTTTTAGTAGCTCACAGGTGCAACTTTTTTTAAAGATGGCCATCCACCCATGCGTTTCTGGATGCGGTCGCTACCTGGCACTGGGTGATGTTTACGATCGCTGCCTCTCGTGCCTGGACTTGAAGCACGCTGAGGTGGCTTTCATGGATGAGTCATGTTCTCATGGCGAGAAGAGCTGCAGTCCAAACTCCGCTACCTGCAAAGGGGTGGGGTATCTGTACTTCTGCCAAGATTGAGGGCTCCCCCTTGAGAGTTACTTCTTCCGGGAAGGCGCACTAGTCTTATGGTAATGGTGAGGATTTCCTGCGGAGAAGCTTCGTCTGCAGTACACACTACGGTGTTGTTGCAAGTCTATCAGGCCAAGTCTCTGAAGGATCCTCACAAGGGTGGTCATGACCCCGGAGGTTTTCCGTGAACTCTGTACTACTACGTAGCTCGTGCATCAAGCGAGCCCTGGGCCGTCTCAAGGGACATCTTCGAGGCAACACGTGCTGATCCATCTTCCCTGGAGTTGGAAGCATCTGAGGGAAAGTGCCGAACAAGATACCACCTGTGCTCTGAACGGAGTGGAGAGCACCTTTGGTATATAACCGAGCATTGGTTTCAGAATGACATCTGGCCCGAATTCCAGGCAGGCCGGGCTCACAGACAGCGCTTGCAGGTGGCCTATTCGCTTGACTGATGCCAAAGCCAGCAGCAGAACAGTTTTTAGTGTAAGCACTTTCACAGTAGCCGTTTGCAGGGGTTCAAAGGGCGCGCCTCTGAGAGCTTCTAGAACAGTGGGCAGGTCCCACGTTAGGGATAGTGTGTGGGCGGAAGGGCCTGAGCCGTCTAGCTCCTCTCATAAAAGTATGATAGGAGTATCCTAAAAACTGACCATTTCACAGCATAAGCGTGTCTCATAGACGGGGCTCTAGCGTGCAATATGGTGTTTAGTATGCGCCCGGGGAGGAAGACTGGCTCCCTGTCAAGCAGCCAAACATGTAGAGCCCACAGACTCGCTGTGGGTTCCAGATTGAGCCTTTTGCCTGAGAGAGGCCACGGGCTGCTGTCAGCATTAAGTGCAGGTCCGCAATCAACAGCGGGTTCCACCATAGGGGGGCGACCAGGAGGACTTTGTGACCTTCTGCCCTGATCCGGCTGATAACCTGAGGAAGCAGCCTGGTCGGGGGAAAGGCATAGAGGGGAAGGCTGGGCCAGTCCTGGGCCAGCATGTCCATCTCCCTTTGTAAAACAAGCTGGGCAATGAGTGTTGCTGTCTGAAGCAAAGAGATCCTCCTGCTTTGCCGAACATTCTCCAGATCAGCTGAATAATTTGGTGGTGAAGAGTCCATTCCTGAGGATGGATACTCTCCGTGACAGCATGTCCAAGCCCTGGTTCAGTTTACCGGGGATGTGGGATGCTTTGAGTGCAGATTGTGCTGGGCCCACTTGAGGAGGCACGCAGACAGTCTGAATAGGCGCCTGGATGACAGATCCCCCTGGCGATTTGTGTATGACACCACAGTTATACTGTCTGAGCGAACCAGGACGTGAGTGTCCCTCAGTTGCGGCAGGAAAAATGTGATAAGCGCCCCATACTGCCAGCATTATACAGGCAGTTGATGTGCAAGCCGCTTTCTGTATCTAACCACAGGCGCGTGGCCGGTGAGCTTTTGTGCAGCGTGCCCTTCATTGAGGCATCTGTCGCTATCATTTTCCTTCTGCACAAAGTGTGGAGGTCTCTCTGCAGCCACTGGGTGCCTTCCATGGTGCCTTTCTCGCCAGATGCCGGCAGAGGAACTATCCAGCTGCAAGGGCGTCTTCAAGCTTTTAGTTGAAAAGTTGAATATCTAATTTATACTACAGCTGGATGCAAACAGTGCATTCCAATATTCATTGGTTTGTTTTAATACACTCGAAGTGGATTGGTCTCTCGAAGCCAGATCCCAATTTGTCGCTCATACTGTATCCAACGAGATGTCTCTGTTCATATCAATATTTAATATAAGACACTTCTGTAACTGGTTTGCTAGCAGCACATTTATAGATGCAGAATTCCACACAGGCGACCTGTAAATGTTAGTTTTACTTTAATTAGCAGGGTGCTGTCACTCACAGCATTTACTGCACATACAATTTCTTTGCATTGAATCCCTGATTTGAAATAAACAGTGGCAAACATTTAAGATGCAGCATTGGCAAATTTAATATGATTCCAGGTGGCAGGTGTTCATTGGTTTTTCTAGATCAGTTTGGTTAAACTCATCCTTGACCTTATCAGTTTATTTACTTTTTGACAGCATTATTTCAATACCATATTTAATTTTCCATATATTCTGACTTTTTGACCTTTTCTAAACCAAAATGTTTTTGAAAACAGTGAAATATTGATTTAATATTGAAAATCTTCTCTCACATTGTTATTACAGCCTTGCATTTCACAGGCCTTGGCTCATATTCAATTCGGTTCACAAGCATGAGAGTTATTCAGATTATTAATTATAGTTTCTTCTCTCTCATAAAATATGTCAATTTTTCACACTCTATCAAAATAATCAAACAATAGAAATATATAAATCACCTTAACATGAGTTAGGTGTGAGTCTGTATGCATTTTAATGAGTGCATAAGTTATCAGTGTGCATTTTTCTACAGAAAAATGGAAGTGTAATAAATTTCCATTCCTTTGAGATAACTTCTTTTTGATGCGATCAGGGGCACAAAGGGGAATAATAAAATATTAACCCATAAACTATCATCATATATGAACCACAATGATATTCAACTACACAAACTGATCTTGTGGTTGCTTTTTATGATTGTAAAAATTTGGGAAATTTGGCTTTTGTCACATCCTGATCCAGCTCCCCCTCTCCAGTCAATTAAAAAAGCAGCAAAAAGACAACACAATGTATCAAAATAATCATATTATATGCAAATTCTGCATTAGGCTGTAGTTAACTAACACACTTCAAGAGATCCCCTGATGCCAGCAAACTCATTTGGGGAGCAAATCAAATGCAGACAGACAAATCTAGAGTTTAATAACACATAAAAACAAATCAAAACAAATGCCCAGCGAATAGTGTTTCTACAGCTTAAAATGAGCGTGCTGACACTGTAGCCAATGTCTTTGCAGAAACTGCTTGCAACAGATAAAACTCGTGTCAAATTGACCAGTTTCAGAATGATTAGTGTGTCTGATTCATAGCCAGTGACTTGGATCGAAATCATTAGGGGAGCTCAGGGAACAGATGCCAGCGCAAATTTACCCTAGTATTTACACATCACACCATCTCTGCTGTAGTGCGATTTGTTTTGAATTCCTGGGAGCCATCTGTTCGAAAACACAAATTACACACTACTTTTGGTGTGTTTATGTCTAGAAATCTCATACTTTGAGAGCATGATTTATGATCTTATCATTGCATGGAAGTACGTCATTATATAGCCAAGACTAAATCAAGGCAAATAACTAGCCTGTGACTTAAAGGGGTTTCATACCTCCATTTTTCTGAGCATCAAAGCAAGTTTTGTTGCTCAAATATGTGTTTTAGTTGTATTATATGGCTTTATTAGGAGTGGCATATTTCTTTATGTGTGTCATAACTTGTGTATCAGCGCTGCCTTTATAAGAAATTCATGTCCCTAATATTAGTCTGCCACTACTTTTATTGAATTTCCCTTTGATCTTGCATAGGATATTTTCTTGAAAATGTATGAAATTGATCAATTAGATCAGGTCTCATCAGACCATTTTCATTTATGTTCACATTCATCATAATCATACTGTATGATCTAGAAGTGTAGTTTATAGCACAATAACATTTTTAAGAAAACAAAGGGAGTAATATAGTATAATAAAAACAAGGAAACAGGAGCAATGAAGAAGTTTTTATTTCAGTCTTATGACTCCCAGGGGCCCCTCCATGTACTGGAACCCAATATGTAATTGATGGCCCCATATAATCCCATAAGCATTTGAACCACGAATCTGAGCTTGTTTGATTAATAATGTCCTAAAGTAATTGATGGGTTCATCGAATAATCTGCAAGATAGCCTCTTTAGTAGAGTTTTACGAGTCTGTCACAGTGTTGCTATAGTTAAACAAAGTAACACTAATAATTGAAGTAAAGCTGAAATAAAATCAAGTATAAATAACAGAGAGCTGGGCAGATAGCTGCAGAAATTTTTGAAATGTTTTGGACGGAAACAAAGTAAGTCACTGTACACTAAGTGATTTTTTTCGGTTGTAAATAAAACAAATTATTAGTGTACATTTTGCAAGATAATTCTATTTCTCAAAATGTAACATTTGATTTAATATGTTGCTTGCATTTTTTAAAATTGATTTATTAGCCATTTCTGAGAGAAAACTAGTAAAAATAATAATAATAATAATTTAAAAAAAATATATATATATATATATATATATATATATTAGGGGTGTGCCAAAAAATCGATTCACAGAAAAATCTAGATTCTCATTTGCAATGATTCAGAATCGATCTGAAATGTCCAAGAATCGATTTAATAAATAAATAAAATCAGCTGGCTGTTCGCCTCCATTTT
>JAUCMT010000002.1:8645780-8657096 GCA_032357475.1 Enteromius thamalakanensis | reverse complement strand
TTTGGTTTCATCTGACCATATGACATTCTCCCAATCCTCTTCTGGATCATCCAAATGCTCTCTAGCAAACTTCAGACAGGTCTGGACATGTACTTGGCTTAAGCAGGGGAACACGTCTGGCACCACAGGATTTGAGTCCCTGGCGGCGCAGTGTTTTACTGATGGTAGCCTTTGTTACTTTGGTCCCAGCTCTCTGCAGGTCATTCACCCCATTCACTGGGGTAAGATCTTGCATGGAGCCCCAGATCGAGGGAGATTATCAGTGGTCTTGTATATCTTCCATTTTCTAATACTTTCTCCCACAGTTGATTTCTTCACACCAAGCTGCTTACCTATTACATATTGCAGTTTTCCCAGCCTGGTCCAGGTCTACAATTTTGTTTCTGGTGTCCTTTGACAGGTCTTTGGTCTTGGCCATAGTGGAGTTTGGAGTGTGACTGTTTGAGGTTGTGGACAGATGTCTTTTATAGTGATAACGAGTTCAAACAGATGCCATTAATACAGGTAACGAGTGGAGGACAGTGGAACCTCTTAAAGAAGATGTTACAGAAATCTTGCTTGGTTGTAGGTGACCAAATACTTACTTTAAAGAGGAATTTACCAATAAATTCATTAAAGATCCTACAATGTGATTTTCTGGATTTTCTTTTCTCAGTTTGTCTCTCATAGTTGAGGTATACCTACAACGAAAATGACAGGCCTTTCTGTTTTTAAGTGGGAAAACTTGCACAATTGGTGGCTGACTAAATACCATAAACATATTGCATGTATGTGTATGCAATTATATAAACATAATAAATATACACAGAACACACATATATTATGCAAACAAAAACTTTTATTTTGCATATGATTAATCATTTTAGAGCACTACTATAAATACTATAAATGTTTATTAATAATACAAAAATAACTCATCGTAGAGCTCTCAACATGTTGATAACAGTCCAAAACTAGTAGAAAAGAGACTGGGTGCATATAATATGGAACAAGTGCAGTTTTTGTACTGTGCAGATGTCGTTAAATCTAGCTTATATTTGAGATTGTGTGTGTGTTTGTGGAGGTCATTGCATCATGCTGCCTTTTTGGACATTTGTACCCCAGAAACCTGTAAATTTGATCCAGCTTCAGCAAAACCATTAGGCTTTCACCATGTTACATTTTTAAAGGATATTTCTGGATTTCTCTAGCCCTTGCTATTATTCCCTAACCTGTTGAAATAATAAGAAAGATTTAGAGCAATATGTAATTATATGAAATGAAAGCATCACATTAGATAATAACACTGACTCACAGACATTTTCATCCCTTTTCCAGGTCTGTTCAGCCTTTAGATAACATTTTGACCTGCTACAATTTAATGCATTACCTTTTGCCACTGTAGACCGAGTGTTTTGATCAAAGAGAAGCTGAAAAAAAAGCATCTGATTGTTATGTACCGACGGAATAGATGAGTCCCAATTTATGGTCCCCGTAAACATCTGCTATCACGCTGGGGAAATCAAAAGTGTAATTACTGCAACTCGTGATTAGTTTGTATCTCTTCCATTGCCCTCCACCTTCGATCATTCCTTTGTGTTCTCTTGTTTCAAGGACTGATGCGTATGCAGGAACTGATCAAAGCTCCGTCCAAAAACAACCTGAAGATTCGTATTCGCCAACTGGCAACGGGAGGAGGTGACAGTCGCCCCCTACTGAAGGAGATGAAGAAAGAAAAAGAGTTTTACATCATCTTCGACTGCTCCTACCAAGTAGCCGCCGAGCTTCTCAAACAGGTGCGCCACTATTTCTGTAGAATCTCACTCTGAACTTCCACTGAACTCGCAAAGTACGTCATGCAGATTGAAATGGATTGAAAATGAGAGTCAAGTGCTCTTGCATGCTGTGGCGCAGCAGGATTTCAGAGCTCTGCTTTAAAGCAGAAAGATGTGATACAGTTTGCACCATGCTGCCTATTTTCCTGAATACTGCTGAAACTGTCTTATTTCACACTCAGCCAGTCGTTACTTTCTTTTTTTTTTCCGAATCCTTCCCGAAAAATGTGTGGTTGTGTTTCTCCCCCACAGCTGATGTCGATGGGTATGATGACGGAGTACTACCATTTCTTCTTCACTACTTTGGTGAGTCTAAAAAAGCGGACTGCTTGCCGTTAATAACAGTGCTTTTCATAATATTAGTTGATGAGCAGGGTGAGTGATTTCTGCATTTTGTTTATAATTTTAGCTTGTCAGACTGCAACCCTGACATGAAACCCTTATGCAGCTCTGTATGCATCAACTGTATTTCTTGTAAGACTGTAGAACTGTTCATCCTAATTTATGTTTGACAGTGTTCACAGGGCTTTAAATGTCATATTCTGAAATTTTCATTGACACATAAAAATGTAACCAATTTAGTAGCAGACAGAATGCAGTTTGAATTAAATTCAGTGACGTAGAATTAAATTGATTAAGATTTAGAGCAAATTTGCAATATTTTTAATCTTTAACTATAGAAAAAGAAAGATTCGTAAAGACAAACTATGCCAACAACTTTATCAGAAAATTACAAACATCTTGGGATTTGAGTGATTTAGCAGCATAACATGCAAGCAGATACACTACTGTTTAAAAATGAATACTTTTATTCATCAAGGAGCCATTAAATTGACCAGAAGTTACTTTTTTACATTGTTATAAAATATTTGTGTTTAAAATAAATGCTCTATTCAAAAAAAGAGTACTGAACAAATCACAGTTTACACAAAAATATTAAGCAGCATGATTATATACAAGACTGATAATACAAAAAATTGTATTCATAAGTGCCAAATCAGCATATTTAGAATGATTTCTAAAGGAAATCTTTTCTACAGTAGTGGAGATTTATTATTAATGTCACTTATTGAACTTTTTACTATGTATACAGAATTCACATTAATAGACAATGGACACTTTATTTCCTTAAATGCATTAACCTAATAAATTTAGTCATTAAGTAAATTCTGTTTTCTGTAATTTAATGTCCAGTTCAACTTCCTGTGTGTTGTGGCCAGTTTGATTAAAAATTCCAACATATGAATTGATATGGAGGCAGTTGTCGTTGTCTTCTAAAAGGGCTTAGGGCTCCTTTTCATCTCATACAGCGATGGAAAAACATGGCATGAAGAGTCTATATCTTGTTCAAAGTTTGCACAGCTCTTTCGGCTAAATCTGGACAAACTCTCGTTGCCTTGCAGGATATGTTTGCTTTGGATCTTGAGCCATACCGCTATAGTGGAGTCAACATGACAGCCTTCCGCCTCCTGAATCTAGATGATCCATACGTGGCTTCCATAATCCAGAAGTGGTCCACGGAGCGCCAGCTGGCACCACCCAAACCTGAGAGTGGACTGATGAGCGGCATTATGACTGTGAGGATCAGTCTACTCTCATATTTTTCACATCTAGTTCAGGACGGATTCTAAGAGTTACAAAAAAAGAAAGAAAAGTGTGTTACAGATCTGCTCCTGTACATTTTGCATGAACAGGACAATTTGGAGTCACATCTGTTACAATTGTCGTTTGCAAAATGTGAACACACAGTAAAATAACCCACTCGTACTGTTCGAAATCCTAATTTACATATAGACCAGAACTAAAACAGGAGCCTAACTTCTCCCTTTAAGCCCTTCCTTCACCGTTAGAATAACTGGGATTAAGTCTCACCGATGTTGACTAATCTACCCGTCCTCCAGAAGGCAGTGTAGATACTGCTAGCGCACTCAGCCTCATTAGACATGCATGAAGGGCTTAAAGCAGGAAGCATCGGGAGATTTATTCAAATCTATTTTTACCATCCAGGTCACATTTCAGCACTGAATAACACCCAGAGAAACATAAGGTGCATGCAGCAGGGGGCAGGGGAGGGGCTCTCTTACTGTGATCAGATGGAAAGGATATTAAACTTAAATACCGTTACATAACATCCAGTACTGTGCAAATAGTAAACAAAAAACACTTTCTGCTAGTATATTAATGCATAATCAAGTCTAATTATGTTTAGAGCATGCTTTGTGTGTAAATTCTTCTTTCCTTCCACAGACTGAAGCTGCGCTCATGTATGACGCAGTGTTCATGGTTGCTGTTGCATCTCAGCGGGCCACGCAGATGACAGTGAGCTCCCTGCAGTGCCACAGACACAAGCCCTGGAGGTACGGCCCACGCTTCATGAACTTGTTTAAAGAGGTGAGACTATTGTATTTTATGTAGCAAAACACATTCCACTGATTTGAATTGGAAACTTGATTTTGATTGGTAGTGAAGAATTGTTGATACTTTGTTGATAATTGTTGAAACTTGTTTCAAGTGAGCTGCATTCATTTTAATTTGAGAGATAAATAATTTTAACATAATTAATAATAATAGGAAATAAATAAAATTGTGGTTACTAGTGCTGCACAATTAATCATATCGCAATCATGATGTCAGCCTATGCGATTACATTACAGCAAATGTGGCGATTATATTGAATAAACAAATGCATTCGTGGGCGTAACAAGACATTCATTCTTGCGTTCACACCAGACGCGAATGAAGCGTTAAGCGCGAGTGATTTACATGTTAAGGCAATGCAAAGACACAATTAGACATCCTTCAGTCCAATTGAGTTAAGCGGCGCGTTTAAAACGCTGGTTTTACTGAACGCATAAGCAGCGCGGAAGCGACGCGTATGCAGAGCAGGAGCAGCATTCGCAAATTGTGCTTTTATGCTGGCAGCTTGTACTGAAGCAGGCTTTCTGTCGTATTTTCCAGCGTTCTTCTCCAAACACTGTATCCCATGTGCTTTGATTTATAACATTTCTCTGCTACGTGTTTTGGGACAACATGTACTGTACAAATATAAAAATGGGTATTTGTTTTATTTATCTGTACTTTTGACTTTTACATTTTTTTTTTATGTTAATTTAATGTAATTTAATTCAGTAATGTAAACGTTAAAATAAAGTTGCCGTTTTGATTTGACAAGGAAAGTGTTTTCTTACTGCTAAAAATTATATCATATAAAATATATATGTGTATGATGTTGTTGAAAAGTTTGAGGTCAGGAACATCTTGAGCAGCAAATCAGCATATTAGAATTACTCATTTAAAGTAATGAGTAATGATGCTGAAAAATTAGTTTTGCAATTACAGGAATAAATGACATTATAAATGCATTTGAATAAAAAAACAGTTACTTAAAAAATGATAAGCCTAAACCATATTAGTTTTAGTGGCTCTTTAATCAAATAATGCAGTCTTGTTGACTGTTTTCAAAAACATCTTTCCTCAAACTTTTGAACTGTAGTGTATGTATATAAATTGAGTGCATGATTCATCATATCACTTATAATATGTGCACTTATAGATAATTACCTAATCAAATTTACTCAGAATGCCATAAAACAATATACAGAGCAGTGAAAGTAGTGTCTTACTCAAGCACCAGTGTCTTCAATCATTTTTGACTCTGCATTCACTTTACACGTCCATGTTGTATCTGCAAACAGTTGTAGTCACAAAATAGGTAGTCTGACAGATCTCCTGAATGATGTGAATCACACTGCATGTGTAAATGAATTATCCGACAGCCTTTTTAAACTCTTAGATTTTTTTTTAGACTCTTTTACACAACTTTTTTCAGATTTTTGACCTGCAGGTTACATAAATATGTATTTGTAGATGAAAAACATGTTTTTCAGGGCAGAGGTGCCTGAAAATGAGTACTTGGTACCTCTGCGTTTTGATCTTTTTGTAAGTCCCAGATCAATGCTGGATGCCCTCACCTCCTTTGAACCGAGAGGTCATAACAGTTCTCCTTCATGAGTGTGGGGTGTGTGTCCCCCCACTCTAGAGGTCCAAAAAAAAATCAATGCCTGTGATAACACAAAATGGCTGTCGAGGGGAATGAAAGTTTGTTCTGAATAGGCTTTTCAGTAACATTTTTAGATATGCTTTCAGTTCTACTTGCAAAGCATCACAGCAGTCGGAGTGTTACTGGCTTTAGAAATGGAAGAGGCTTTATGGTAGATTTTTATATATATATATATATATATAAATGAATAGTGCCACAGTGCATTAGAAAGGGGGCGGCTCAGCATGGCTCAGCACTGCAGAAGGTGAATTTATTTCCTTGCTTGAGTCTGGTGTATATGCTTGAACTTGGAACCCTCAGTCCTTGATACTCAGTTCGCACCTTAATCACAGAGCACCACAGGACTTAAAGCTGTTGCTAGCTGTTTTTTTTTATTACCTATGGTATTACCTGACAGAAATCACAGAAAAAGGTTTCATGTCTCTATGACAGCCCTAGTACATATACAACAGAAAGATTGACTGGCCAACTGCCAGTCATTTTGCACATTTGGATTTGCTGATGTCTCGTTTGCTGACATTTCTTTAAAGGGCTTTTGGAGATATGAGTGGTTTTCAATGAAGGAAAGGCGGTCTAATTCTGTAATGTTAAAGTCGAAGCATGTCATTTCTGCACCATTAACATCACAACAATTTTATTTTCTGCTAAATCATGGGTAAATTGGGGCAATTGTCATTGCCTGCATTGCACAGAATCATTATAGTTTTTCACCAATAATTTCCACTATACAAAATTAAAAAAACATGTACTGATGGCTTTAACAGAAGCTATTAGCCTTGTAGCTCACAATAGGTCTGTCTTTAAAAAAATCTTTCAAAATCAGTTTCAATATGGAGAAAATGAATAGGATTTTTACTTTCAGAACCCAGACCAAAATTGTAAAATGACTGTTTTCAAACAGGTTTCCTAGAACATTTTTGCCATCTTCCATTCAACAAAAACATCCCCAAACTTATGCTATTGGTTGAGCCAGCTGAGCTATTTTTTGGGCTGCTCAGATACACAGAGCTATGTTTTGAAATTACCACAGATCTACAGTGTTTACACTGAAATTAGAAATGAACCTTTTAATGTCTTTAAATCACATGTTTAACTGGGAATGGAGAAAGTATTGAGCATCTGAAAAATGTGGCACTTTGTGTGTGTCTGTGTTCTATGCCACTAGTTTAGTTTCGGATTCATTTTGTTATTTTCTGTTTGTCCTTACATGGTCTAGTTCCTGTTCTTGTTTAAGTTGATTAGTTAACCCTTGCCACCTGTGTCCCTCACCTGTCCTGAATCATCCCCAGTGTTTTTAAGCCCATTGTATTGTGTCGATTGTTAATGTTATATAAATGGTTGTAGTTCTCTCATTGTTACCCTAGTCACATTAAAGTGAATATTAACTTGCCGTGCTGAGTCTTTGCCTGGTACTTTCTACACACCGTGACAGTGTGTAAGTGTCTAATTAGGCTTGTTTTGAGTTGAGCAAGTGTGGAGTTAGTTGTCTATACATGCCAACACTATAATGAACACTAATGAGTCCAGATGCTACATTTTTACGACCCATAAACTCTGTAATACAACCCCATTAAAGCCATAAAACACTGTGTTGTAAGGCTTCTCTACAGACACCAAGGAACACTCTTAATGTGCAAAATGTTGTAGGGTACAAAAATACATCCTTCTGTGAACTGCATATGTGCTGTGGCCATTAAAATTCTTCGTTTTAACTACAACAGTGTTTTTAAATAGATTGCCAGGACAAATAAAATCCCTCTTCTTTTTATTTACTAATTTTCTTGCTTGTCCTGTCCATTTAAGACATTTTCACTCACTTAAGTACTGTAATGTGAATTTCGGTGTGATTAATCAACTGTGTAGTATTTGTTTATGTTGACCCGTTGGGCAGGAGATGCTGAACAGTGCGGTTTTGCTTATGGGGTCTGCCTTTTTATGAGGAAAAAGCTACAGAATGTATTATGTTAAATATAATTTCAAATTATGATGCTTCTGTACTGCAGTAGAAAGAGAAATTTTGAAGAAAAATGTTTTTAGTACCCATTTAAGGGGCATTGATTATATTTTACTGAATATGATTCTGACGAAACAACACTGCATGAAAGACCCACAGCTCTAGTCACACGTGTAAGGGAGGTTTTCACTGTATTTATCCCTGCTTGCAGCCAAATTGTGGGGTTGAAGTGAAAAATAAGTATAATTATGTTATTTTTGGCACTAGAAATTATCCACATATTAGGGTCACCACCCTCTGCTTCTCAAAAACAACATAGGAAATATGTGTTGACATTATCATATTATACACACAAGAGTGTTTTTACTTTTAGAAACAAGTGAAATGATACAACAATCAAAGCTTAATGTGTCTTTAAAGTTACACTGATTAAAGCAAGTATATACTTCACTCCCTGCTTTTTAATGCATTTATAATTGTTACTTTATTCATTTTTTTGTTTGTTTTGCTTTTCTTCTTTCTTACCCCACAAATCAAAGGCATTCAAAGTGACCAGTCATATGACCATTGTTAACCGCCACTGCAATTTAGTGGATATGACAGTAAGTCCATTACCAGTATCCCACCCAGCAGGCTTGATCTTTAGAGATACCAGATGTATTAGTAAATTATGTTCCCTTTCAGTCAGTCACTATGACGTTACTTCATTGACTGACGTCATGGGATCCGGCCTGGGAGACCAATCAGCTCTGATATTTGGAGAAAAAGCAAATGAATATTGGCCTGTAGTTTTTGCATGCCTAGCCACTCTCCCGTACATACGCGGCGTACAAACCACCATTATCTTTATGCTTCGGAGCTATGGCTATCTTGCAGGTCCACCAGGCCAATGCACCAAAAAAAACTGCACAAGGGTAGTTCTGACCAAAGGTTGATGCAGGAACTGCGTACAGTGCGTTCTCTCTTTTAAGTGATGTCCACCATGGTGGTCCAGAAGAGCCATCTCCCAGGGCCCTTTTTGAACACTGTCAGGAACTTTGCCCAGCAGTTCTCGGCAGTCCACAAACAGATGGAGGCCATCAAACACATCTTACAGGTTTCACCTCTGTTTCTTCGGAAATGGATGCCTCTGTGCTGTGTGATGTGCCTTAAATTTGGTCTGGCCTACTCTCACATTATCCTGAGACCCAGACCTGGTTATGTGCTCAAAGTTCCCACTACCCCCTTTTGGGATCAAGTGGTGAACTTGCAAGTGCTGCTCTCAGAGGAGGCAGACCCGACCCTCGAGTTGCTGTGTCCCGTAGGCGGTCTGCACTTTTACGTGGAATGCACCCGGAGTTTCAAAAGCTCCAAGCAGCTCTTTGTTTGCTTCAGAGGACAGCCAAAGGTAAGCAGTACTGCAGGTTGACAACACCCAATAACTTCACTAGATTCTTCAATCTTCATGTGAATCCTGTGTCCTCCCATGTTTTGTGTAACATCAGGTAATTGCGGTAGGACCGGATGGGGTTCGGCTTGCAGCGCCATTCAATTGGATCCAAGCGCCTTCTTTGAGTGTTTCCAAATGGTTACATCTGGTTCCTTCATCGCCTCACACTTATTGCTAGCTGAGTAATTTGAACTGTGTTCGATAGAGGGCTTCCTTCACCCTCTTCTCAGGATCTGGCATCTTATGCCATGGATTTTCCCCACAGTGTTCCCCTAATTTAATAAGACCTATTCCACACAGGACCATGTGTGCACCTACCCCAACTCCTGCTTCTTGTAAGAAAATCCATGCACCCCTGCAGGGCCCATTTACTGGCCTCCAGTGTATTGGGATGGTTACGTTTGAGCTTCCATTTTGCCTGACACACTGTCCAGTTGGAGCCTGTCAGCATTTGGGCCTCCTACATGATGCAGTCCGGGTTGTAGCGTTTTCCATAGGAACCCCATGACATCAGTCAATGACATAACGTCATAGTGACTGACTGAAATGGAACATCTTGGTTACGTATGTAGCCCTCATTCCCTGAAGGAGGAAATGGAGATGTTATATCCCTCTTGCCACAAGGTCGGACTGCGCTGGGGAGTCGGTTGTGATCAGCTCCTCAGCAGAAATGTAATGGTGGTTTGCACACCACAATCTTAAATACCTGTATGTATGCAGGAGTGGCTAGGCATGCAAAAACCACTGGCCAATTCTCATTGGCTTTCTCTCCAAAGATCAGAGTCAATAAGTCTCCCAGGTGGGATCCTATGACGTAATGTCTAGACCTTGAGTGAGGCACTTGGGTTGCTCCAGGGGTACTTTGGACAAGTGTCAGCTAAATGACAAATTAGTAACAAGTGAATTCCTGTTGTTTGGTGTTTTTTTTTTCTTTATAAAATATAATTCATGGCATGTGAACACATTAGCATGCAGTGCACCACATGTCTCCAGTGGCTCCATTACAGTTCCTTGAAATGGTTTACATCGAGGTCATCATCAAGTCTCCAAGTATCCTGCGGGATAGTGAAGCTGTATCCACCTGAGCATGAGCTAGTGACAGGTTGAAGGCCAGCCATTGCCTGTTATTTTGAGATGTGCACTGAGAAAAGCTGCAGCCTTGAGAACAGAAGTGCTGTTTTTCTGATATCCCACCCACTTATCAAAGCTAGAGAGAGCTTGAACAGGGCTATTACTCTTCCTTAGTTGCCTCAGCTGATTGAATTCTGGGATTGTTTGCTCTCATTTTTGGGACAACAAAGCTAGGGGAAATGAAATGACTGTAGCTTGATGTTTTTGCTTTTGGGAACAATATACAGTCAGGCTTGATCACACCGTGTAGGGAAGAGCACTTGTAATATATTCAGAAATGAAGCCTAAGAGCTCCGATGTATTAGTATCATCTGTTTTAGTCATTTAAAATATATAAAAGTTTTAATGTAACTTAATTTAGATACTGTTAAACTTCAAGTACTGTATTGAAATAGTAAATGAAAAAGGTTTGACATTTTTCATCATAGGTGCACCTCAACTATGAGAGACAAAATACAGAAAATCAGATTGTAGGATTTTTAAAGAATGTATTTGCAAATTATGGTGGAAAATAAGTATTTGGTCAATAACAAAATTACGTCTAAATATTTTTTCATATACCCTTTGTGGGCAATGACAGAGATAAAACTTATTTCTGGAAGTCTTCACAAGGTTTTCTCACACTGTTGCTGGTATTTTGGCCCATTCTTCCTTGCAGATCTCCTCTAGAGCAGTAATGTTTTGGGGCTGTCGCTGGGCAACACAGACTTTCAAATCACTCCTCAGATTTTCTATGAGGTTGAGATCTGGATGGGTTTGGCCACTCCAGGACCTTGAAATGCTTCTCACGAAGCCACTCTTTCGATGCCGGGGCGGTGTGTTTGGGATCACTGAAAGATACAGCCCACGGCGCAGTGTGTTACTGATGGTAGCCTTTGTTACTTTGGTCCCAGCTCTCTGCAGGTCATTCACTAGGTCCCCCTGTGTG